>CM076574.1:66393444-66513165 GCA_034641835.2 Pinus albicaulis | reverse complement strand
AAAGCATACACTAACACGTCTATTTCGGGAACAGCATGATACTTCTGTATTATAAATAGTACGTACAAAAGTAATCAAGTGGAGAGATCACCTGATCCTTCCAAGGCCTTCGTAGACCATCGTCCGGATCCGTCCAGCCCTTGCCTCGCTAAGACTCCTTCCAAACTGGTGCATACGAGATAACATATAAAGGGATGTGTATCTCAAGGAAACAAGGGTTTCCTGTAATGAACTGGGAAAGTGCAGGAGGCACGGGGAATCAAACTTGGATAGGGAATACCAACAGAGTATAATATCAATAATTCTCTCTCCCCCTTAGGCCATACACATGAGGGCTTTTTATAGTCCCTCCAAGTAGTTTCAGCAGTTGGAAACAGTTGGCCACGGGCTGGGGTGGTTGAACTACCTGAGTAACCATCAACCCAGCGCGAAATTAAGGATTTTTATATATTTTTTAATCATTAAAATGGCATACGCGGAAAAGTCTAGCTGTACTCGCGTATACACGCGGAAAAACACGGGCATAGTCGCGTATGAGGGATTTTCCACTGTTTTTAAGTGAATTTGTCCAAGTCTGTAGGAATGGGTGCCCATAAAGCCATAAAGCAATCATGAATCATGTCAAGGTGAGAAATGATGCTATAATAGATGCCCCCTAATATATGAGGTCAGAAGGGGTACATGATGGCCGAAATGTATTATGCACATAGAAAGAACTTCGCAAGGACAAGAGAGGACTTCACCAGATTTCAGCCTGCCAAAACCAATGAAAGAAACCAGAGAGTCAACACATGCTGAGGCGGGCATACCCATGCTTAGTCAAAAATACATCATATATATAGAAAGTACTGAATAGATCCAACATGTATACAAGTATAACTGAACTGAAAGTACATAGTGAATCATCTGAGCAGGGCCCGGAAATAAGTCTGAATCAATGTCCAAGTATCACATATAGAAAGCTGATCAAAAGATGGTGCAACTGGATGTCTGATCAAGTAACTGAATCTCCAAGTACTGGATCATAAGTGGTGGATCAAATGGTACAATCACGCAACTCGGGGACCAACATATAAGATGCTGCTGTGCTGAACTGCAACATATAAGGGTGGACGGCAACACTGGCAGAAACTGAAAGGACTGTCAACAGTGAACCGAGAAATGCTGATACAACCCGAGGTCTTCACCGATCACAATGGCACAATTCTACACAATGGGAATAAATGAGCTGAAGTCGACCATGTGAGAAATCGTTGGATTACCGGGCATTGATGTATCCCGTTAACCAACGCGAGACAACCCACCGATAATGATAATGAGTGTCAAGGTGCCCCAGTACAATCTGACAAGTGCGAATGAATGAGTTGAAGTCGAACACTTGAAAGAATCTACCAATCAGGAGGCAATGATGAATCCCCACCGTCGATAGCGAAGAGTCTGCCACTGATGACTGCAAACCCTAAGGTACTGACAAAAAGACTCTAGACCTTATTCCCAGAGCAATGAGTCGGAGTCAATGGGAAAAGATCTGCTGGAAGGAAGGCATTAAGGCATCCCACATCAGTCCAGCGCGAGTGTAACCCGCAGGCCAAGATTTGGAAGGAATCGGACGAAGGAGAGTGATGGAACCAAAACCGAAGTACGTTTCCGACGTGCATAAGATGAAGCTAGCGCACGGAAGAAACCCTCTGAACCAACCAATAATGAAAGCTGACGCAGAGGCGAGAAATCCACCGATAGGGTCAAATGGAAATCCAGGTACTGCACGAATCCCAAGTGTGATAATGTGTGCTGACGTCGAACACAGGGGAAACCACTCAGTCAAAGACCCATGATGATGATCAAATGCTGAGCACGAGGTCACCTATCAATAATGGAAATAGCCCCAAGGTGCAGCTCTAGGCTTGCTCTCAGAGCAATGTGTCGTAGTCGATAAGAGACAAACCCGCCGGCAAGAAGTCAATGGGGACCTTCTCAAACCAGCACGAGCAGAAGATCAAAACATCTGATGTGATAGAACATGATACCGACAAGACCGGGAAGGCCGACTGAATAATGAGTCAAGAGACACCGCAGAATGGCCGACTCAGGCTATACTTCCCTTGAACAAAAGCACGACTCTGTGATGACCATGGCAGTAAAAAGTGACACTGTATAAGTCTGTCTTGCAGGAGGCAAAACAAACTCTCCATATGATTGGAAGAGATAACCAACCGGGGGAGAACTGACAAGTGAAACATAGTAAAGGCTGAACCTAGGTCAAAACTAGAACCATCCCAAATGAAGGAAATATATATAAGTATATGTGCTTTGTTCAAGGGCGACAAACTGACTCTGTACTGCCATCAAAATAACGAAGATACATCCCGTTCTCGCTCTTTTTGTTATATTTGATTTTTTTGTCTTTTTCATAATAAGCCTGAAAAAGAATAAAAGAATGCTATGGTACAATGGATAGAACGAGTATCAAGAAAGCAGATGCACTAGTTCCGGGGTTTGGAACAATCCTATGCTCAATGCAAGGTGGCGAAAACTGGTCAGTGATACTCAGAGGAACGTTCCATCCATGGATACAAAGGTGTCAAGTCGTGATAGCTAAGTGCATGCAATGGTTAACTTGTACAGAAAGTCAAGGTCAAAAGTTGGCTTAAACATCGAGTCCAAATGAAGCCGGCTAAAGGCCAAGATAAACAAGTAGCCAATATGCAATGCAGTAATACAACTTAACGACACCAGGGAGCCTCTAGGGTATAAGCCAGAAAAATGATAAGTGATGAAGGAGAAGAATGAAGCTTCAACACAAAAGACATGGCGGGACTAAAGAGGACTCCCGAGCCTACATAAAAAGCAGCATGGGCAACAAGTGAAAGCGAGGAACTAACTAGGAAGCCCATGTAAAGGAAGGCTCTACCATCAAGTCATGATTAAAAAAAATCGGCGAGTGAAATGGGTGTAATGCTCATGACCTGATGGGATCGACCCTAAGGCAAGTGATCAGTATGGAGGCTAGAATGCAAGATGCAACGGAAAGTGATTCCCTAACCTATATGCCAGTGAAGATCATATACCTGCCGTGAAGAGTCTGAAATCATGGATCAAAAAACCGGGAAAAATCTCGAAATCGTCAAAATGTACCTGAAAATATACCAAACTGGGCACTTCCAAGCAATCGAGTTATACAACATAAGACAGATCGAAAAAATAAGCATAAGGAAATTTTTGCAAAAATTTTCAATTTTTAGCCATAAATACACAAATTACCTCTCAATTGGTTCATTATTGCATAGCTGATTTGGAAAAATTGCTCTGGAGCAAAAAACTTCTTTCAGCAAATCAGGAACAACCGACCGTCGGAACTCAGCGAAACTTCAGGTAGGCTCCTTAATCATCCTGTTTATTCATTTTGTCCGTTTGAAAATTAAAATTAAGTGATTTTTTTCCTGGAAACCCTTATTAAAAAACGCGTATCTGCGCATACGCGGGTTCAATGAAGGCAAGTCGCGTATACACGCGACTGTGCACAGGAAAAGTCGCGTATGCGCAAGTCCGTAACCCAAAAAAGTGTTTCTAATGAAAATTTTGATGAAATTTCTCAGGATGACCATCTCATGGAGGGAACGTGAGCATAGCGCAATAGACCAAGAGGTCATGCAGGATCGCGCAGCACAAAATGTCCTCCGAAACTGTGGATTGTTCAAATTCTTTAAAATGCCTAATATGAAAAGTAATGTGCGATTGCTTGAAATGCTCGTAAATTACTTGGAACCAGATCAGGATTGCTTCATAATTGATCAGATGCCACTACGCATAGAAGTGGAAGATATATACTTCATCACTGGACTCTCCAGGAGGGGAGACCCAGTGGACTTGCACGGAAAGCCCCTGGGAGGGTTGACCGTGGAAGACTATGTCCAAATATATTGTGTAGAGAATTCCAAGAAGGTTGGAACACAGATTGCAATAAGAGATATCAGGGATTTGCACATAAAGATCCTCCTGTTTACCATCGGCAGAGTGGCAGGATCTGCCTCACTACACCAGGCATCCAGGACGCACATGAGCATAGCTGTAGAGTGCTTAATTCATGTGTATGATTGGTGCACAGCCCTGCTACTGAATATGAAACAACAGCTGACCTCCATTCGCCAAACAAAGACAAAACACTTTGGCTATGGAACCATTTTGACAACATTCTTCTTCGAGAGAGTTCCAGCTTTGAGACCCAGAGTCATCTCGACTATCAGCAGCCTGCGGGACCCAAGAATTGCCCGTTGGGCAGACATGATGAAGAGACTAGGGGGCAGCGAGGTACCCCGAACCACCTGGGACGATGAGTTCTTCCTGTGGTGGAGAGAACAGATCATCGCAGTGGACGACTATCCCTATGCCGGGATGGACTTCCGAGGAGATCCAGATCTAGTACTTCCACCCGGAGCAGCATGGGGAGCAGTCGGTAAGTTTTGCAAAATTTTTTAACTTATATGATTTTTTGGATTTTTCAAATATATATGAAAAATGAAAAACAAACATGTTTTTGGATTGGATTCATAATGACTGACAATTAAAATGATCATGTTTCAGATGTTGGACCAGTTCGTCCTGAGGGCCTAGCACGTCACAAGCGCCGAAGAGGTGAGGCGGAGACAGTGGATTCTGACAGGACACTCCAGGCCGTGCAGAGAAACTTGGAGGGACTGACCCGCCAAATCCCTCTGGCTGCCATGGAGGACTTGCCAGAAGCCGTCTAGAGACGGGTTGTAGGAGTACCCCGGGACTGGGTTAGACTATTCCGCCATGTGGCCACTGCAGTGATGTTCTATAGGAACACGAATTCTGGGCAGGGTCCTCAGGAGTAGACAGATTTTATATATTAGATGACTGTATATTCTTTTTTGAGACTGAACATGATGGGGCATAAGCCCAAGTTTTGTACGGCATTTATGGATCCAAATTTTGTAAAGTTTTTTGACATACCGATGATATATATATAGCGATATTTGATGTGATGTGATAAATGTATCAAATGTATGATGTTTTTGATGATTAGAAATTATTGTATTGAATGAAAGTTTTTTGACATACCGATGATATATATACATCGATATTTGATGTGATGTGATAAACGTATCAAATGTATGATGTTTTTGATGATTAGAAATTATTGTATTGAATGATTAATATGCCAATCTAAAGCTTTATTAGCCAATGAGTTAGCAAACCAATTGTCAGCTCGAGGAATATGAATGAATGTTAAAAATTGAAATGACCTTTGTAACAAACGTACCCTCAAGAACAATCGTAATAAAAATGGATCTCGTACCCGATAAGTGTTGTTCAATCATAGACACCACCACCGGGAGTCCAAGAAAACTACCAACGAATCAACACCCAAAGATATTGCCCGAGAGTAGATGAATGACTCAGCAGTATTCTCGCTACGTTATTGGAAGCAGACCAATGCACTCCAGATACCAACAAATTAATTCCAAGGATAAGAAGCACCCAAGCGCTGTTGAAGTTCCCAAACAAATGGCAACTACCCACAACCAAAATGACTCATGACATCAACAATAACCCTACCAAAGCAACATCAAAAACATCACCACCTCATCAAAAATCGAAAATCAAACAGATATGTACAAGACAAAAAACTACTATATACAAAGCAAAATGCCAGGCTAAAGCCTAGGCATAATACTTCTTCAAATAGAGCCCAGTTCGGGGCTCCGGCAACTCATTCCCTTCGAAGTCAACCAAGGTATACGCTCCTTTCTTAAGGACCTTCTTGACGATATAGGCCATACCACATCGATTTAAACTTTCTTCCCAAGCGTATTTTTTCGGGGGCATGTACTCAAAAACACGTGTCGCCTTCGTGAAAGACCCTAGGCTTAACCGCCTTATCGTACCGAACTTTGACTCGTTTCTATGCGCTTCGTTCAACGGGCAAAGATTCGACGCTCGCTCTTTACCGTGTAGATGTTCCAATGAAGAAGCCGTTCGCGACTAGCGCGGAAGGCTCAATGGCGCTTTAAGAGAAGGAATCTCGCATTCAATGGGAAATACTATCTCCACCCCGTGGGACTAACCGAAATGGAAAGAAGCCGGTTGCGCTTTTGAATCGACGTCCCGTATGCCCGCAGGCAGATATAGCACAGCGGTGAGGCTGATTCGTTTATCAATCGTCCGTTGAAGAATTGTCTTCAAGGACTTATTCACGGCTTCCACTTGGCCATTGGCCTCAGGATAATATGGAGATGAATGCTCCTGCCGGAAACCCAATTTAAGAGCCAACTCAGCCATCATACTGTTCTGAAAGTGACTGCCATGGTCAGTGACAATCTCTCTAGGTATACCGAACCGAGCGATAACTTGGTTGAAGAAGAAAAGAGCTGCAGTCTCACCATCGTTCCCAAAAGTAGGCATAGCTTCGACCCACTTCGTAAAGTAGTCTACTGCTACGATAATGTACTTGTGACCTTTTGCCGAAGGCGGGTTACAAGTAGTATAATCCATACCCCACTTTGTAAAGGGTCCGACAGTAACGACTGGAAAAAGCGGAGCTGGATGAGCGCGCATTTTTCGAGTATACACTTGACAAGGATGACACTTCTTGACCGATTCAATACAATCTTTGAAAATCGAGGGCCAGAAGTAGCTAGCACGCAAAATCTTTTGGGCTGTAGCAAGCCCTGATAAATGACCCCCACAAGCTCCACCGTGAGAATCATTGAGCACAGCCTCAGCTTCTTCGAAAGTTAAGCAGCGTCTTAGGATTGAATCAACCCCTCGACGGTACAAAGCATCACCAATAATCAGATAACTTTTGGCTAAGTGACGCAGCTTACGACGCTCATCTTTCGAAAAAGAAGAGGGAAACTTCGCAGTCTGGAGATACATGATGATATCCCCATACCAAGGATCTTGTGGAGAGATCAAAAACAAGTGTTCGTCCGGAAAGGACTCATCATAGATCATGTCCTCTCCACAAGGCAACTCGGAGATCAATTCCGCAAAGACTAATGACTTCTTGGATTTGGCAGACATGAACTCAAGATCGAATTCCCGTAATATCACAATCCATCTATTATATTTTCCCCCAATCACTCGCCTGCTGAGGACAAACTGAAATGGATTGGCAGCTGCCAAGACATAAGTTTTGCGAAGAATAATATAATGCTGGAGTCGCTGTACAGCATGGACTGCTGCCAAGGCTAATTTTTCAATCGGGGTGTATCGCAGTTCAGGTCCTACCAGTCCTCGACTAAGGTAGTAAATAACATGCTCAGCCAGAGCATCATCCTCCCGAACCAGAACCATACCAATGGTAGATTCTGCTGTAGCCAGATACAAAAGAAAATCTCTGCTATAATCGGGTGGACTCAGTAAAGGAGCAGAGGTCAATGCCTTTTTCAAGGCATCGAATGAGCGTTGAGCATAGTCGTCCCAAAGAAAAGGGACTCATTTCTTCAACAGTCTCATATATCCCTTTGTAATCTCAACATAGTTAACGATAAACCTCCGAAGAAAGTTAGACTTCCCTTGGAGACTTTGAAGTTGACGGATTGAAGACGGGGGAGGCAACCGAAGTATTGCCTCAACCTTGAAGGGATCTACCCTTATCCCTTCTCTAGACACGATAAATCCCAACAGCCGACCGGATGTTACCGCGAAAACGCACTTGTTCGGATTCAAACGAATTTTATAAAAACGACATCTTTCAAATATTTGCCGGAGGTGACCTGGATGATCCATCCTCTTTCGAGAATGAGAAGCTAGATCATCTAAGTATGCCTCAATGATTTTCTTGATGTCGTGGAAGGCATAAGACATGGCCCGTCGAAAAGTGGTATGCCCAACATTTTTAAGACCAAAGGCATTTTCTTATATGCAAACGTACCCCAAGGACAAATAAATGCGGTCTTATGTTGATCTTCTGGACGGATAGTAATTTGATTATAACCAGAAAAACCGTCCATGAAGGAAAAAATTTCGTTACCGGCACACTCATCAATAATCCGATCAATGAAGGGTGTGGGGTAATTATCTTTAGGACACGCCTTATTCAGGTCTCTGAAATCGATGCACACTCGAATTGTTCCTTGCTTTTTATCAACAGGAACGGGGTTTGAAACCCATTCAGTCAGAGGAACTGGAAAAATGAATCCCGCCTTAAGCAGCTTTTCAACTTCAGCTTTGATAGCTGCTGCCTTCCTAGGATTAACCGGACGAAGTTTTTGCCTGACCGGCTTAGCGTTTTCATACGTCTTGATCTCATGCGGGACGATAGATGGGTCTATGCCAGGCATTTCCTCATAAGACCAAGCAAAAACATCCCTATACTCTTTGAAGAGCTCGGTATAGATTTGAACTTCTTCATGGGAACATTCAACTCCAATGAAAACGTTCTCGATAACGTTGGGATTCCTGGAGATGTTCACCGGGATAGTCGGAGAGATCACAGCCATGTTCCCTTCAGCATAAACCTGTGCTGGTGCTAAGGGGCTCAAGACTGGGTGAACAGGTCCAGGAGACTGAGGACTTGGAAAACTAGCTTCGACTTCGCTCAAGTCAGGTAGGAAGTAAGACCGATGATGCAAGTCATCCCACGGTCTCTCTATACCTGTCATCGCTTCCAGGATGGCCTCTTCAGATGGAAGAGTGGTATCTAGACAATCCTGGGCAGAAGAAGAAGTAAGCGTCCAAGCTGGAGCCACATCACCATCCAACTCTTCCGGCGAAAGAGGAGCTGGATCAGACTCTGCAGTGTCAACAACAGACTGATATGCAATCTCAGCTGCAGAAATCGAGAATGCCATTCCACCCACTTGCCCTTCCTCCAAAGTGGCAGTTGGGGAAGGTAAGGTCCAAGGGTCCCAAAAATAATGAGTTCGAAAGAACTCTCTTCGAAGGGGAGCCTTGGAGGATGAAATAGCATTGATAGACACCTTAGGAGGAGGAAGATCAAAAGATCCCATCAGGGAAGAATACATTCCAACTCCCAGATTCTCGACAGGCGCCTTAGCATTGTCCAACTTAGGAACAGATGAGTCAGGAGGCGCATCCAGGTCTACAGGAGGACAGTCCAGTTGATCCACCGTAACTATCCTCCCTTCGTGGGGGAAACATACTATCCGAAATAGTGAAGATGCAATGGCATCCATATCATATATCTAGTTTCTCCCCAACAGAAGGTTGTAGTCCAAGGCTGCATCTACTACCTCAACCTCTATGTTAACGGTTTTGCCCCCAACACAGATGGGCAAAGCCGGGACAATACCATGGGGCCTATGAGAATGGCCATCGAATGAAGTAAGAATAGTGCTAGATGGAACAGCTTTGGGAGATCCTAGTGTCTTCCAGCATGCGAGAGACATCACGCAAGTAGAAGCACCCTCATCAACGACCGTGCGAAAGATATTAGTCTTCCGGTACGATGATTTAATATTGAAGGCCATATGATGAGGAAGTCTCTTCTTAAAATTCTTCATATCAAAGGTAATCAGAAGAGAATTTTTCATCAATACCCCCACCTATACTACAAAGCACTCAAAGTGAGTCGTGACACCGAGCATCTTCTAAAGCATATATGACAAGGACTCGGTGCCACCTCACACCCAGTGTTCGGCGGTGCCCCTCATGTTCGGACACCGCTGACCGCTTGAAGACAAGCGGCATCCGAGGCATAGACTCAACAGTTGGCTTCGTGATATGAAGCGGCTCAGAAGCATCAGGAACTTCCTTAGCTTTCGAAGATTCCTCTCCGCCATAATCACGGGATCTCGTAGCGACATCCACGTGAGAACTCATCATAAAGATATTCGATGGAATTTCCCCTTCCTGAGCACCTCCAGAGGAAGCCCCAGGATTTTGGTTCGCGCCAGCAATTAATTGCTGCCCTTGGGGAAAAGGGTTTGTTAGCACAGCCTGGGAACTAGAGGAACCCTGCTGAGATAACAGGCGCTGAGCATCCTGAATTTTCGGGCAAAGGTGTGTTAGATGGTCTCCAGCACAAAGCTTGCACGGAAACTTCACTTTCTTTTTCTCCTTTTGCCCTTCACCAACACGCTCGTTGGTTTTATTTGCATTGCCCTTCCCATATTTGCCCTTCTTCTTGTTATTACGTCCCTTCTTCTTCCCATCGGACTGTTGATTTCCTTTGGGTTCAGAAGATTGGACAGCATTGATGGACAAAGACTGGGAAGGTGAAGAATCAGAACACGACGACCAAAAGGAAGCGGGTGTAAAGACAGCTCTTTTGGAGTGAAAGTAGGTGCAGGCCCCCACTTTTCTCAGCCAAATCAGGCAAATCTCAGTCTCATCCTGGGGCCGGAGTTTGGAGTTTCGATAGATCCAATTTGGAGCGAGGAGCATTAGGCAAATACTTGTAAAGCATGCCGGACTGAGAATAGATCAACTCTAACTGCTGGGCCCTAAAGATGGCCTGCTCCTCGGAATATACCCCTGACATGGATACATCTTTTGAAATATCTGACTGAAGTGACTTCAAAAACCACTCGAGAAGGAACTCACCTGGAATATGGGCTTTGATAAGCCTCTTCCTTCCCCTCCATTCCTGAATATGATCAGAAATGTGAGTTGCCTCATCCTGCTTAAAATTAGCCAGGAGTTCGGTCCCAGCCTCATATCTGACAGGCAACTGGAAATGGTTAAGAAAAGTGACAGCCAGTTCTCCAAATGTGGCGAAACTGCCCCCAGTGAGATCTATATACCATTTGGCTTGCGCTGAAATAATCTCAATATAATCGAGTCGTCGATCAGAGAGTTGGAAGAGCACCATAAATGGAATGTGGTGACGTGGTCCGCCGGATCTTCACCATTCTTACCTTCAAACTTAGGAATGTCTGAAGGAAGTTTGGTTGGAACCGGAGGCCACCCCGAACTATACCGAATCGGGTCATTAGTTAACTTCGCCAAGTCTGGCAAGTTTAACGTTGCCAGAAATGGTAATCGCGGCGGAGCCTGAGAATTCCATCCTCGATGGGATGGATTTCCCACATTCTGAAAAGAATCGCCTGGATTTGATGAGGCACCGCAAAGCCGCCGCAGCGGACCCGTTTTTAATTCGGGAGAAGAACCTCCAACCCACGCCGAGTTACTACAACCTGTGCCAAGCCCCCGCCGTTACCGACCGAAGAGGAAAGCTCCCCGACAGGATTCCATGCATTGCTGCAGGGAGAAAAAGACCGACAAGCACCGATGCAGTGAAAGAAGCATTCCCTGATGACTCACGAACTATCTCCGCCCGGCATATCAAAACATAGATTCCATTCGGCAAAAGCTGGCCGAACTCGTCCCCGAGCCTTCCGGGCGGTCGAAATCGTCTCGGACGAAAGGAAACGACCCTAAAGAAGGATTGGGACTAGGAATATGCCCAGTCCCCAAGGGGAAACCCTGAAAAGAAGCTGATCCACTAGCCATGTTGGACATGGGCGTAGATCCAGCTGCACCGGCGGTAAAGGAAAAAGAGGGATTTCCAGCAATGGACATCCCTGAAACAAAGGGACCAGATTGAGAAGCATATGCTTGGGTGAATCCAGAGCCAAACATAGCAGTGCTAGAAGCACTCGAAGATGGAGCAAGAGTGCCCCCTGCCTCGACAGAAGCAGGGGTCTGAATACCCGCAGCACTCACGGTAGAAGCCGCGTTCCCAGTCGTGGCCATCGAAAGATAAGAAAGATAAGGAAGATCCGGCGGTCTCTCAGACTCCGGTCCGATGTACTCTATAACAAATGGATGATCAAGAGGAAGAGGAGATCGACCTGTAGCCGCAGGCTCAGGTATATCTTCTATCTGAAAATCTTCCTCCTGAGGAAACAATACCCTCGAGGTGAGCGAAACGCTCCTCTCGGAACCGACACCGGAATCAGCAATGAAACCTTCAGACCTGAGTGGAGGATCTCTCTCCACAGCGTCAGACTCTACAGGGTGAAAACCACCTGCTAGATCGCTCCTACGCCTTCTCGAAGAAGGCTCTGCACTCTCGGGAGATAACCCCCGGACTCTCCTCGAACGTCGAGCCGCTTGATCAGCCACTTTTACAAATTTATTATATTAGACTCAAGAAAAGTGAAAAGCTAGGCAAGCTAGGAGCAAAGAGCACACACTAAAATCAAAAACCCTGAGAAACAGCAAGCAAACAGCCTCCAAGTATTTCCGCTCCGGGTGATGAGGACCGGACACCAAAATACAGGAAAGCGAAGTATAGGACCTTCTGAAAGCAGTCTGAGATGATTAGGGCCCAGAACAACTAGCGAAGGTATCAGAAACAGTTACGCCGACCTCCTAACAACAGCCTTTGCCGGCTCAAGCACCCAAGCTTCGCAAGGGCACCCCCCAGAAGTACTGCTGGAAGTGATGCGACGTCCGCCTCAGGTACCACGGGTATTCCCCCCCGCAGTCACCTGTGTGGAACCTAGGAACAGCAACTATGGACACCAATCCGTATCAGAAGCTGGGCGGAACGGTCTTGAGGTTAGATTCAGCTAATCGGAGGGGGGGTATCCCTCTTCCTAACCTTCACTTCCCCTCGCGCTTGACTCTCGGATGAGAGCTTTCCCAGTCCACCTCACGGAGTTGGATTTCGCTCAATTAATAAACTTCTATGTTTGTTTGAGCGGCCTTGGAGAGTTAACTCTCCTCTCTCCTATTCCAAGGCCCTACAACCTAGCTAGTTGGTGATTGACACTTAATAAAACTCGCTAGTTGATTTTAGATTAAATCGCTTATTTTAAGGGCTGTTGTATTAAGTCACAAGGATATGGAGTTGAAACCAATGATGTTCTGACGCGAAAGAAATTAATAAAAACCTGACTACATGCACATGCAGTTCTTTGTCTTTCGATGAAGAGCAATTTCTATGTAAGTTCTACGAGGCTAAAATGTATTTTTCTTTTCGAATTACAAACTCACACTCACAAAAATTAAGAAGCTAACTAAATGATTCAATGCACCTAATGCAAATGACCACTAGCATGTAAATTCTAAGATGCAAAAAATCTCTTGAAACAAGGTGAAATTTCCCAAAAAGGCTCCTTCAGTTTTAACTCATCTTTTGATATCCAGAAAGCCGATTCTTGCAAACAAGAACTCTTAATATAAGACACCAAAATACTCAACAAGAAGAAGAAGAAATCAAAAGACAACCTCTCCTAAAAATCAAGCTGAAAACTAGAAGCAAGAAACTTCACTAAAGTCCCAAAAGATGAAGCCAAACGAAAATGAAAAACGCAACAACAAAAACAAAAACAATAAACAATGTTTTTTGAGTTTTTGATATGCAGAAACAAAAATAAAAACAAATGTTTTTGGGCTTTTCAGTTTTATAAAACAAGAGCTTCAAGGAAACCAAGAACAACTATCCCAAACCAAGCCAAAACGAGACCGAATTCCAAGCATAAACTTCAACTATGCCCCCAAACCTTATAAAGCTAATGATAGCAAGATCAATAAGAGCAATGGAAGACCAAAACTCAATCAAACAGCCTAGAGAAATAGTGCAAACTTGTTGCAACACAAAACTCCAAAGAAACAAGAAAAGATATTCGAAAAATGCAACAAAACCCTAGCCTATGAAACTCAAGAAAACCAATCGAAAACAAAGCAAAGAACGCAATGCAAAGCACAACACAAAGATAGGAGCGAGTCAGTGAGCAGAAGCTCTCTGCCTGCAAGAGAATACCAAGAACGCCGTAAAGCGATTCAACCAATCCAGGAGTGCTAGCACCAACAAGAACACTTCGCTAAGAAGACTGGCTTTGAATCAAAAGAGAAACAAGGCTTCAAACCACTTCGCCTACACCAAAGGCACAAGAGACTTCAGCATACGTGCTCCACAAATTTAAAAGACCAAAACACTGCATCTTGAAATTAAATTCAGCTCATGGACACACTGTTAAAGGAAAATCAACAGACAGGATGCTGGCCTCAGAGCTGAGGGAACTAAAGACATGCTGTTCCTTCTACACAACCACTGGCATACGCGATCGCAAAACAAACTCACAGATACAAAGAAAGATAATGAAAAATAAAAAT
Organism: Pinus albicaulis; assembly: GCA_034641835.2. Classification (NCBI taxonomy): domain Eukaryota; kingdom Viridiplantae; phylum Streptophyta; class Pinopsida; order Pinales; family Pinaceae; genus Pinus; species Pinus albicaulis. The sequence continues at coordinate 66,499,110 of CM076574.1, read as the reverse complement.
TACAAGCCTGGGAAAGATATCAAGACTTCGACCGATCGCAAGAAAGCAACCGACCGTACACATGTGAGACCTGCTAAGAACTACCAAACAGCTGAAACAACCCAACAGGAGAATCACAAAAATGTGATCCCCAGCGGAGTCGCCAGTTCTGTTTCAGGGATTTAACACCCTAGAGGCTGGTTGGGATTCAACCTCCACAGAGCAGGGGCGTACTACTTAACAGAGACTCACACGATCATGCACATTCATAAAAACGAAATAGAGCAGAACGAGAGGTTTACCCGTTGGTCCTACGTTTGAAGTAGATCCACGTGGAGTTCAAACTCCCTGCAACCGTCCTTCCTCCTTCACCTGAAATGCAAGAAGAAACCAGCACAAAGGACAAGTTGTACAGTATATTTCTACTCTATATGTTAGTGTGATTCATATAAAACATTAAACAAATCATCATGAATGCATGTATAACAAATATTCTTCATACATTAAAGCATACACTAACACGTTTATTTCGGGAACATCATGATACTTCTGTATTATAAAAATAGTACGTACAAAAGTAAGTGGAGAGATCACCTGATCCTTCCAAGGCCTTCGCAGACCGTCGTCCGGATCCGTCCACCCCTTGCCTCGCTAAGACTCCTTCCAAATGAGTGCATACGAGATAACATATAAAGTACCCATGTGTATCTCGAGAAGCAAGGGTTTCTGAAATATGAGACAGGAAAGTGGGGAAACCAGAGGTGTCAGACTTGGATAGGAGACCAGCAGAGTATAATAATAATAATTCTCTCCTCTACCTTAGCCCATACTATGAGGTCTTTTTATAGTCCCTCCAGTAGATTTAGTAGTTGGAAACGGTTGACACGAAATTTAGAATTAGTTGATTCTTTGAGTAAACATCAAACTGACGCTTAGAAATTAAATTACTATATCTTTTAAATCATTTAAAAAAAATGGCATATATGGAAAAGTCTGTATACTGCATGTACTGACTTTAAGGCATGATAGAAGTATGGAGAGTTATATACGTTTTTAGATGAATTGTCCAAAATTAATAGGAATGAGTGCCCATATTTGCAATATGACAATCACATGAATCATGTCAAGGTGAGAAATGATGCTATAACAATAAGGACAAGACAAAAAGTGAAAAAAGACTCGAGAAAGTGGGATGTTATATTTTACTCATGATAAAGGACAAGGAATATAGATGGGTAGGTGGGGGCCAACTCACTTTACTCAAAGCACTCCAAGCTTGTTTTGCATGAAATATATAATAATAATTAAATAAATAAAGACATGCCACCATCTTGTGAGTGTAGTGCAATTGTCGATGTGTATATTTTTTTCTATGGGAACCTATAGGAAATATTATATGAGACAAACAAATTGCTACAATAAGGAAAAAATTTTCCCATAACAACCATAAAATATTCAAATGACTTAAAGGAAAGGGGATCCTTAGAATAATCATAAGTCAAAGCTCTCCCCACTCACATTTTTCATAATAAAGAGTGCTAAAATTATCTCAATTCTTGAGAAGAATTTCCTGTGCTAGAGAGTTTGAATTAAACAAGTAAAGAAACAAGATAATTTGATTGTTTTCAAGGGACACAAATTGGAAAAGTGATGAGAAATTGCATGGAGTATTAATGACAAGCACTTTTTGTTCCTACTGTTATAGCATCATTCAACACTCATATAGATCTAATGCTCTTTTATGGCACCCTTGGGAAACCCTTTTCCCATGTGGACTTGATCTTACACTAAAAAAAAATATTTCAAATTCTATACGTGACTCTGCCAAAACTAAATCACACACATATGTGGGTCCTATAAAACTACACCCAACTATACCTTTAAATATATGAAAAATTAAAATAATTTCTTTTTTTCGGGTGGGGTTTATGTGTTTTACTGAAATACCACCTACAGGCGCCTATGGCTTAATGGAATTAACCAATTTAAGGTGGTATATATAAACCCCTTTGGCAAGAATAATGACAACAAGAGAAAGGATATCGACATTATACTCATTTTTCTCCCGAGATCAAGTCTGATTTTCCTATGCCTCCTACACTCCTAATATCTAGGAAGCCCTGGTCTCCTTGGAAGCGATGCTCATCATATTTGTATAGAATCTTTTTATGCTCATTAGAGAGGTTTTTTTTTTGGCTCCGACTAGACAGATCCAGAGGAAGGCTTCTTCAGTGCCTTTGGTTTAGATCAAGTTGTACCTTTCCTATACCTATTGTTGCTAATCAATAAACAAGCTCATGTCTTGATCATGATATGTTATTCTTTCATGAATAAGAGTTTATATGTTTGTATATGATTATTTAAAATATATTTTATGTATGCACATTGAATTATCTATTATGTATATGCTTATGTGAATTAACTTGCAGGTCTACTCATCTTGGAGGAAGAAGAGGGTTTGGACAATAGGGAACATCATTAAATGTAGGACCTCTATGTATGTTCCCAAATCCTATTTTGGTAATTCATATGTTTGGCATGCTATTCTAAGTGTTTCTTGTTTATTATTTTCTTCTTCTTTGTTGAGGTTTTCAACCCTTGCCTTAAGGAACCTTTCTTGCCAACAAAATTGGCGAATCCACAGGGGAATACCATCAAGTATTTCCTATAAGGGTTGTTGTTCTTTGATATGGATTTTGGTTTATTTTTTCCTGTTTTTTTTAACCTTCTTGACTCTTAAGCAGTTTGGTCATTCAACCTTATCTCTTTTATCTAGATTGTATTTTAATTTTTCCTTGGTTTTCCATTTGTACAGGGTTCTTATTGTAGATAGTCGAGTATATACGTAGTTTCTTCCAAAGAAACCTGTGTATATGCGTATTTCTTCAAACACAATCATGTTTACACATGGTTATATAGTTAGACAATAGTGTACAAATCTGAAAAATCAATTTTTTTCATTTTTGTCTTGTGCTAAGGGTTTGACCATGTTGTTTATTATTTCTTGATATGAATCAGGCCTGAAATTATCTTTTTGCCTTCTACTGTCAGTGTCTTTCATATTCTATGTGAAAAACCTATGCCAACCACAGGGGCTTCACTAAATGAACCTCTAACACAGTGTTGGGCCGAGAACAAGGTACATTTTCACCCTACCTTTACCACGAATTGTTATGCACCTTTATGAATTTTTCCTAATCTTAGCAGTAAAGGAAAGGGAAATTAACAAAAATTCAGGACAAAATGAACTAACGGTAAAAGGGATGTTTAAAAACGGTATCTTTATTTACAGGGAAACAAGGAAGTTGAACCGATGATAACCGGAAGACAACTGACAAAGAGATACCAACGAGATCATGCTAACTCCCATGGATCAGCAGAAGATGGAAAGGCACCTCCACGTCTAAAGAACTCAAACGAAATCCACGAGAAGCAGGATCCTGTATGGAAAATACCGTTACCATTGTTGAATTCTCCTTTAAAAGGCCAAAGACGAACAAGATAGATAGATCGGAATAGAGATTTTCTTCTGTAATAGACGTATGAGGATAGAATTGTCCAGTTATATCAATGTATTAACTTTCAGCTTAATAAAGGTTTTGGTGTTTTTGGATAATCGATGATGCAAGAATCAATGCCAAACTCTATATACTACTCAGAGCTAACATTTAACCACACTAAAACCCCATTTTTGTCATCATATAAAAAAATACTTTGCACTTACTTAAACCACAAATGGAAACTAAATTTCCCTTTTAGACAACATCCAGCACTCTTTATAAATTGCAAAGTCAATGATTTAACTTAAATGAGTGAGATCCCTCCTTTAATTGCATAAATAACACTTACAGGTCTCAATATTTACCTCAGATCGCAATAAACATCATTTCACAATTCGCAGCAAAACTTAATTGGTGGTTTTTTCGATTTGCAATTGACCGCAAGATCTAAATCTGTGAAATTGCGATTGAAATTCACAAATATTGTGCATCCGGTATTTGCACTTCAAATCTCCGCCGTCGACCTTCACTACTCCAATCCAACGGCTACCATGGAATATCACAAAAATAAAAGCAAGATAGATATGACTTTGAAAGTGCGTGAGAAAAGCAGTTTTATCGCACGCTCTCAAGAATTACCACTTACTATTTTAATTCCATGTGATATACCATTTAATTTTTTACAAATACTGCTCCACGGTTCGCACGTCTTCACCTGACTCATGGTTCCAAAAAAATTTTAAATCATGGATTGTAAAGGAAATGCTCCATCACAAAATCGAAATCGTGGAATTTTGTGTTTGTTCTCATTTGATCATAAATTGAGTCGCACGTTCAGTGACTGATTTTCTTTATGGATTGAAAACATGTATTCAATTATAGATTGCTGAAATTGATTATCCCTTTCACTAAACAATTCAAAAAATTCATTGAGTAATCCTCGATTGGTGTTATCACACCTCCATTCACATAAGAATTTATAATATAAAACTTCCTACTACGGTCTACTTACACCCAGATTTCCATTGATGGCTACTAACTTTCAATAATCAAATCCACAGTCAATACAGGGAATTATACTCTCAGAGTTTGAATCAAATTTATTTTCTCAATCATTAACGCAAAACGATGTCAAAATACAATTATTTCATTAAACCAAACTTCATACAGAAAGCTTAAAAACCTAGAATTATCTCTCACCCCTATTGGCCTAATTTACATTGCATTTGGTCACTCCCAAGGCCCTTGGCCATCCTCTCTTCACTTCCATCTCTGTTCCTTTCACTTTTTTTTTTCTTTTCTGTCCTATTCCATTCCTCCTATCCTCCTACAAAGCTTATACTTATACATAGTTGTGGATTAATTTGAATCCATGATTTCCTCCACAAATTACTCAACTAAATCTTAAAATATCTTATCCCTCCTTTGACTTAACTAATTTCTATTTAAGGAGCTCATAATCCCTAAGATATCTATACAACCCAACTCCTCTCATATTCTCAATTATAAGAGAATATTTACAATAAACCTCACTCTCATATTTCTCTCTTAAAATATACATAATTTATAAAATAATTAAGAAAAACATAACCCCCTAAATCAACAAAATAAACAATGACATTTGAGCAGGATGCTCCTGTATCGGACTCCCCTTGTAGAAAAGTTTCCATAGACTCCTGTCTATGAGGTCTGTCACTTTTCTGTAATAATGCGACAGCCATAAGTTACAATAACTTGCTACCTCCAAGATTCCAAACTTTGTTTTTCCGCCGGTCCTTTAAAGTATAAACCCCATTTTGTAATTTTGCACAGAATTCCCAGAATAGTATTTTTGTAACACTATTGAATGTAACTCTCGATTTTCCATACCACATCATCTTTATTTCTAGAAATACAGGCTTGTGTAGAAACATTGATACCCATTTTTCTGGTTTCCAGATTTTGAAAGAATCTCGAAATGGCTTTACATCTGCATTCATAAGTTTATCAGCTGACTCAGTAGTCTTGAATTTAATCAGTGCTAAATCAGAAAGCTCACCATCACTAGCATCACACACTCTGTTAACCGGATTCCATCGACCTTTACAACAATTACTTCTACCAATTCCTTGGAGTCCTCTTTGTTAATTACATCAATACAATTGATGTTTTATATAGTGTCTTCTCCTCCTTCTGTTGCAATATTCATTTGTTGCTTTCCATCCTCCAATTTAATTTCCAGAATTAAATCACCTCCCAACTCTCTAGCAACAGTATCACCTTTCAACTCTCCCATGCTAATTTGGACACTAACATACTCCTCTGTCTCAATCAGATCTTGAGACTCTTCTTCATCATGATCTGCATTCCCATCTTTGTACCCACATTTATCCAGCAAATACTCCAGCAACTCCTCTCCTACTTCATAGCCTTAAATTTCTTCATCACATTGCTACTCATCATCCTCAGAATGCCTTCCTTCTTCCAATTGTGCTGAATGTTCAACTTTTTGTAAAGAAGAATAATCAAGAATTTCTTCTTGATCATAATTATAGCCATTGACTGCCCTTATAGTAACAAATTTCTCATCCGGTGTTGTACCTTCATTTATCAACAAATTATTAGTTTTAAAAATACAAGACCTTTTGGGCCCATTTGATGCTTCAAGCACTAATCTCCCATCATAGAATTTCTGGATTTCAGCAAATCCTCTTTGTTGTGACTCCATTCCTTTGAGTCTCTCCTTCTCTAACAAATCAATATGAATTTTTTCAAGTTCTTTGTACTCGTTCATCATCTTGCCATTCCACTTATGTTGCAATAGCTTCCACTTAACATGTTTCTTCATTCTCCATCTGTATCTTTGGTCTTCATTTGTCTTTCTTTGTAGCCACTCCTTTAATATATCCATTTCTGCCCTCATTACTACCAGACTAATCACACGCTCTTCATTTTGCTTCCAATGGCTATAATCCCACAACCTAATGCATTCCTAAAATTTACTTTCTTGTTGCTAATCGTCTCTTTTAAATTTCCGGTTGCTTCCATCTTCATCCTGCTAGATTAATACTTTTGTTTCCTTTATGTCTCTAAGGACATAAAGTTCTTGCTGCTCCTGATTTTGCATCTCATCTTCAAATAATTTCTGCTCAATTTCTCTGATTTTAGCATCACATTTATTAATGTTTTCTTCTGTACCTACAGCCACATTATTAATTAAAGAGTCGAAACATTCACTTAACTCTAGAAATGCTAGAGACATTTTATCCTTATCATGCACAGTAACTGCAATCTCTTCTTTATTAGTTTCTGCAAGCTTCATTTCTCCTTCAGGTTCCTTGAGCCATCTTTCCAAGAACTCTATTTCCATGTGAAATATTTCCAGCATTTCATCACAACCTTCATTCTCAGTTTCATTCTTCTTCTGGAAATCTCCTGAGTTATCCTGTTTTCTATATCATCACATTGCAAAATTCTTTCATCAATTTCATTAAACAAATTCATTTGTTTACCTCATTGGAATATCACTACGAAATTTTCATTATGCTTCTACTCCATAACAGCTTTAACTAGTTGTCTTACACCAAACAGAAATTCATCTATGAATTCTATCCGTTGCAATAAATTAGTACCTTCCTCCTCTAAAAGGAATTCTCCATCATACTTCACCTCAAGAGATTTATTTATCTTTGTGACAGTTTCGCCATACTATCCATCATCTTCTGCACATCCTACAAACACATACAAACTATGAGATTTAAAAACACAAGGCCCCATAGCCTCATTTTCTTCCCTTTTCAACATATCTTTGAATTGTTCTAGAATATTTCAATAGTCAATGGAATCTTTCTTATTATCCTCTTCACCCATAATTTCACCCTGTTCTAGTCTACAAATAGAAACTTTCATTTATGACTCTACTTCTCTCAGTTTTTATACCAACCACTTCACTTGTCTCTATCGTAGCCTTCTTTGTAACTTATACCACTTCACTGTCTTTTTTCTCAAGACCCAACCTTGTCCTTGGTTTTCCCCTAGTAGCACTGTTAACTCATCGAGTTATTTTTTATCTCATCGAACTCCTTGTCAAGCTCCTCTTGACTCATCCGGTTCTTGCATATTTTTTTAGCACCCCTTTCATTCATCTTGTAGCCTTCTTCTGAACCTTATCTATGACTCCCCAAAGCCATCTTTACTTCTGTGTGAGCTTCTACACCTGCAATCAATCAACTTCCTTCTGAGTTGATCTTCTCACCAAACTTCTCCTCTGTTTGGTTTCCAAGTCCTTTTTTCCTTAGAACTTGCACTGAGCAATCTTGCTCTCTCATTGGTTGCTACACCCACTTCTTTCAAGGACTCCTTTGTCCCTATCTATTCCAAGCCTCAGCTAGAATAAGGTTCTGCTACAGTCTCTAAGAATTTCCAAAAGTTCTTCCTATAGTTTTACTGATGTAGTCTTATGCCAAACATTGCCATTCATTCAACTGCTGCAAACTTTCATACCTTTGTAATCAATTTATGTCTTGGCTAGTTGTCTTCTGTAAACATGCAAATTTTGCACTCCCTTGATCCGTTTCAATCTGTAAAATATCATTAATTAATAAAAACTTATGTATACTATCTTTCCAACATCACTTGTCTTTAGGATCTCCTTATTTGTTGGTTTTTACCATTCCTGTAAATCTGGTTCTACAATTCTGTCTCTGATCTCCATGCTTCCACTATGCATTTTTTCAACATACAGCTACTGTCACAAAAATCAATTCTGAACAGAGCCTCTCCATATCTCGAAAAAGACTTCAATCCGCATCAATTTAGATCTCATTCTTAAAATGAACAAAATGTGTCCTTGTCTTTGAATAATGCTTTGAATCTCAACCTCAACAAATTAGAATTTATACATAACTTTATTTTCTTTCTAAGCATATATTTCACCAGCAATATCCAATCATAACACAATTCATAATTATGCGTTAATTCTTTGAATTTAAACAATACAATACCCTCAACATAACAAGTCATCACTTTATCATGAAATCTGCGTAAATACAGTATAAAAACTCCTCAAAAATTCCCTTCCAAAGAGAAAACAATATTCCTTTGTTATCACAGCCTACCATCTATGATCAATCTTCATCATGCTTGTTCTTCCTTCTACTAGATAAAACCTATTTTGCTATGATCACCCTTTCTACAACTCACTCAAATCACCGTTGGAACTATTAATCTCTATCTAAATGAGGAAAAATAATTTATGTGTTTATTACTCAATTCCAAAGAGTGTTTTCTCTGATACCAAATGACGCAGGAATCAATTCCAAACTCTATATACTACTCAGAGCTAACATTTAACCTCGCTAAAACCCCATTTTTGTCATCATATAAAAAAATACTTTGCACTTACTTAAACCGCAAATGGAAACTAAATTTCCCTTTTAGACAACATCCAGAACTCTTGATAAATTGAAAAGTCAATGATTTAACTTAAATGAGTGAGATCTCCCCTTTAATTGCATAAAAAACACTTACAGGTCTCAATCTTTACCTCAGATTGCAATAAACATCATTTCACAATTCGCAGCAGAGCTTAATCAGTGGTTTTTCCAATTTGCAATTGATCACAAGATCTAAATCTGTGAAATTGAGATTTTAATTTGCAAATATTACGCATCTGGTCTTCGCACTTCAAATCTCTGTCATCGACCTTCACTACTCCAATCCAACAGATACCGTAGAATATCGCACAAATATAATCACGATAGATATGATTTTGAAAGTGCGCGAGAAAAGTGTTTTTCCTCATGCAACGTGTCACCTTCACATTTTACCGCACACTCTCAAGAATTACCACTTATTGTTTTTATTCCATGTGATATACCATTTAATGTTTTACAAATACCACTCCACGATTCGCACGTCTTCACCCGACTCATGGTTCCAAAAAAAATATTAAATCATGGATTGTAAAAGAAACTCTCCATCACCAAATGGAAATCATAGAATCTTGTGTTCGTTCTCATTTGATCAGAAATCGAGCCGCATGTTCAGTGACTGATTTTCTTTATAGATTGAAAACATATATTCAAGTATAGATTGCTGAAATTTATTATCCCCTTCACTGAACAATTCAACAAATCCATTTAGTAATCCATGATTGGTGTTATCACACCTCCATTCACATAAGAATTTATAATATAAAACCTCCCTACTGCAGTCTACTTACACCCATATTTCCATTGATGGCTACTAACTTTCAATAAATCAAATCCATAGTCAATACATGGAATTATACTCATAGAGTTTGAATAAAATTTATTTGCTCAATCATTAGCGCAAAACGATGTCAAAATACAATGATTTCATTAAATCAAACTTCGTACAGAAAGCTTAAAAACCTAGAATTATTTCTCACCCTATTGGCCTAATTTACATTGTATTTGGGCACTCCCAAGGCCCTTGGCCATCCTCTCTTCACTTCCATCTCTATTCCTTTCGCTTCTATTTTTTCTTTTCTGTCCTATTCCATTCCTCCTATCCTCCTACAAATCTTATACTTATACATAGTTGTGGATTAATTTGAATCCATGATTTCCTCCACAAATGACTCAACTAAATCTTAAAATATCTTATCCCTTCTTTGACTCAACTAATTTCTATTTAAGGAGATCATAATCCATAAGATATCTATACAACCCAACTCCTCTCATATTCTCAATTATAAGAGAATAATTACAATAAAACACACACTCATATTTCTCTCTTAAAATATACATAATTTATAAAATAATTAAGAAAAACATCACCCCCTAAATCAACCAAATAAACAATGACATTTGAGCAGGATGCTCCTGCATCAATCGATCTCTGAGTTTTTCGTAGCGATAGACTTCTGGTGGCTTTGGGCCCATCCCTGGGATTTTCTTCACTAATCTCCGTGCTATACATTCAATTACAAAACTTAATTTTCAATCGTCGAATGCATTTCATGAGATATCATTTAATTAGTTGAATTGTGAACATAAGATGCTCCAGCTTTCTCTTTCATTAGAATAGTTCATCATTCATGATTTCTTGCTTACATTCAATATTCTCATAATTGTTTAAATGCTTTCATCATTTCACGATGCTTTATACGTGTTTCCTTAGTTTTAGCATGACTGATGTTCAATTCTGTATATAGTTAAAGATGGATCTCTTTATTAATATTGCAAGGTGTCTAGTTGTTGTTTGATTCAAAGATGTCCTTTCATAATTTAAAAGAGAATTCCATTGCAAAATTTAGATAAAAAATTGATGTTCAATTTCTTCAATTGATGTTCAATTTATTAGTCTTGTTGTTCAATTCATCACAGTATGATGTTCAATTGTACATTGATCTTTCTGTACTTACTACAACATAATAGTCAAAATCATTCTATAATACCTTTCCACTTCGAATTGATTGAACTTCGAGAATTAGATAGTATTCCTTATGATAATTTAGAGTAGTTGTCCTTTGATATCACTTGCATATACTATTCTCACACTCTTGAGATAACAAGACTTGCCCTGGGTTGATAATTGAATGAGAAGCATTGAAGTTTCCAGTAACAGTCACCTTTATGACCCAACATTTTTGGCGTTGTTGCCGGGGAGAGTGTTTAAGAGTGATGTCCTTTATTTCTTCTTTATTTTTCTGCGAATAATTGGATATTTAAAACGAGAGGTAAGAACCTACATACAGGCATGAAAAACGCTTGCTCCCCAGCCCGCTTCTTAGCAATCGTGCAGAGGCTAGTAGGATAGGTGCTCTTGTTTTATGTCTAGGAAGAAAAAGACAGAAACAAATCAAAATCATCCACTTAAATCCATGAAACCCAAAGGACCAGTGATCCTTGGCAGAACAATATATATATATGAAATCATCAAGAAAGCTTAATCCTAGGCATCCGTAGGACCTAGACCCATTCCTACTCAAAGTCCTACTGCACTCCCTTAGGCAGAAGCCTCGCCATCTACCGCCTACTCCGAGATTCACAGTGAAACAGAAGGGTTTGAAAAAAGCCTTCAAACTATTGATCATGTAAGTACTGATCCTTTGAGAGAGGGAGGTTCTTGTAATTTACAGGAAGGGAAAGGAGAAACCAATAGTGCAGTACAGGTAAAAACTCTGGAACCTGGATCCCCTGAGAAAGTAGTCGAGACAGAGACACTCGGTATCCCAGATCAGGGAAGTGTTGTAAGACTTCCTCTGCATCCACTCCCTAATTCCACAAAGATTATTCCGCCAGAAAAATAAATCCCCGAGGATTATTGCCATATCTTTGAGCAAATGGCAAACAATTAGAATGAGAACCAAAGGTAGACATCAACATTGGAATATCCCATTGTTGATCATGCTGCAAATGCCCCTATGAAATTCATTCCCTTACAAAAAATCCCCACCTTCCATGGGCTGACCTCAGAAGATCCTGATGCATTTTTATTTGAATTCGATGTCTTATGTAGGGGATGTGACTACACCACTAACCCTCAAAAACTGAAATTATTCCCCTCTACTTTGAAATGGACCACATTACGTTGGTTCATGGGGCTCGGTGGAGGAACCATCAATAACTGGGACTAGATGAAGAACACTTTCCTTAATGAATATCAAAATTATTGCTGGACTCGAGAATTAAAAGATGAAATCTTCAATATGTCTGCAAAAGAAAATGAGGCATTAGAAGAGTACGTCAAGAGATTTCAATATAACTTACAAAGGTCTCTATATACTGCACTATCCAAAGACATCTTAAAAGCAACAATGATTAAGGGAATGAAATAAGAATGGGTTGAAACACTTAACATAATGGGAAAAGGGGACATCTACCAAGAAGAATATGATGATATTATTTCACTATGTATCAGGTGCTCTCAGGGTAGTATGCGATGTAGGCCAATCGAGCGAGACTGAGTTACAAGGGATCCTAAGGAGTCTGGTGGCAACATGACCAGAGTAGAATTTGGTAATATTTTATAAGATTTCAAAATTGACATCTTGGGCACCTTGAAAACACAGCTAGATGTCCTGCAAGCCAAGCAGAAGCAAGATATAGTAGAACAAAACTTGGTCGCCTTTTTTCCACACTGTCGTAAGAAGCATAGCTAAACGGAATGTCCATTATACATGGTCCAGACATGTGCTATTTGCACCAAGGACCATGCTACGGACCATTTCCCTTCACTTCTGGGGCTGAAGGTAGTTTTTAAAGAAGTAGAAGAAGAGACAGAACCAATCTATTTAATGAACCAGTGTCGACAATGGCAAGCACGACCAGGTATGCCACAAGTCCTGCCTTAGTTATTTTCTTCCCCATAGTTTAACCAGCACAACCCTGCAACAGTTTTGCAGAACCAATCACCTTTCTCTACTTGGTCGTCTAAATCATTTCCTATTCTGCCTTGGCCAATGCAACCCTCTTCAGGAAATAATTGGCCAAGTTTCCCTTGTTCTCCCCCTTATTAGAAAAACACTCCGTATCAATCCCAATGGCTAGCATTCCCATAAAAAACCACAAACTGGCCTCAGAACTAGCAGTGACCCCTAGGAATGACCAACCTACCGATGGGGACAAGAGTTCAAAATCAACCTACATTACCAACTCCATACCTAGTCTAAGATAACCCTCAGCCTATCATACGACCTCAATTACTGGCTCAACCCAATCTTAACCCCAACAACAGACTGGTTCAGCTAATTCAGATTGTATAAAACCCAAACCCCGAAACTGAATAGAAGAAATGTAATAAACTAAGCCTGAGATCAGGATGTATTATTCATCGGCAGAAGATACGAACCTGCCACAACTTGAATCTGGAACTTCGACAGAGCCAAGACAAACAAATATGACTGAAACAGAGGTAGAGTAGGGAAAGGAAACAGTTGATCAGTCGAAGCCTGAAAACCTTAGGATTTATCCCCCTCCATTCCCTGAAAGATTAAAGCTGCCTAGACTGATAGTCTCTCCAGATTTTGATATCCTAGGGGAATTAAAAAACCTTTGCATTAAAATTCCTCTTTTGCAGGCTATACAAGACATTCCCATCTATGCCAAGATAATTAAAGAACTGTGTGGAAATAAATAGGTGAGGAAATAAAAAACCGTACTCATTTTTCATGTGGTAGGGGCACTATCTGACTTACTGTTGGGTAAGGAAACAAACGTGAAATATGAGGACTCAGGGAACCCCATAGTAACTATGCTAATCTCTGACCACTCCTTTCCAAACACATTGGTTGACTTAGGGGTGGCCATTAACATCTTAACTACAGAGACCTGGGAGAAGTTAGGCATAACAGCTTTAGAACCCACATCTACTTTGCTGGAAATTTCTGATAGATCTGTTATCATACCTGAAGGGATATTACAAGACATCCTGGTTTTTGTGGACTCATGCGAGTATCTCACTGATTTTTTAGTTATTAACCCAAAAATTAGGATGGATGGACACCCCTGATACTTGGTCGACCTTGGTTGGCAAGATTTGATGCTTACATAGGTTGTTGGACAGGCATCATGAGCATTTCTAGAGGACATTCCATAAAAAACATTATCATTTACCTGCTTTCCAAACCAAGTATACCCACGGTAAATGTCCATAGAAATCCACATACATATTAGGAACAAAATATCCATTCACCACTGACCATAGTTGAAGCTCTTGAATTCAAGGATCAAACTGAAGACGATGTAATCAATAACTTCATGAATCAGCCATCTATGCATGGAAAATTAAAATGCCAAATGTTAAAAATAGTTCTTGACAATGAACCACAAGAAGACCCCTTGGCAGACATTGATAATCAACACATACCCAAAAACACTGTGTGCAACAGCATACCCATTGAAATTGAGCTAGGGAAAATTCTAAATATCAATTGCAATCTGGATAGTAACCAAAAGCAAAGGCTCATAAAGGTTCTACAGAAGTATCAGGGAGAATTTTCTTGGGACTACCCAAACATGAAGGGTATAGACCCTCAAGTATGCACACATCACATCTATACTGACAAGGAGGTCCGACCTATTTGGAAAACTCAACGAAGGCTAAACCCACATCTGAAATACATTGTAAAAGATGAATTGCAAAAGCTGCTAGTTGTAAACTTCATTTATCCTATCTCAAACATCAAATGGGTCTCTCTCCTAGTAGTCGTTCCTAAGAAGAATGGGAAATGGAGAATCTGTGTGGGTTGCATAGAACTAAATAAAGCAACACAGAATGACCACTTCCCCCTCCCTTTCATTGACCAAGTCCTCGATACATTGGCAGGGAAATAGTTCTTTTCCTTTCTTAATGGGTTCAACAGCTACAATAAAATCCAGCTAGCCCCCGAAGACCAGGATAAAACAACCTTTACCTACCCATGGGGTACATTTTCCTACAGGGAATTACCATTCGAACTATGCAATGCCTCAGCAACCTTCCAAAGATCCATACTCAGCATTTTTTCTGATTTGATAAATGAAGGACTTGAAATTTACATGGACGACTTTACCCCATATGGAGATGACTTTGATCAAGCACTAGAAACTCTAGAAAAGGTATTGGAACAGTGTATTTCTACCATATTATGTTTAAGCAATGAAAAATTCCACATGATGATGACCGAAGGAGTAATCCCAGGGCACTACATCTTTGCAGCTGAAATACAGGTAGATCTGGAAAAAATGGAAGTAATCCTTTTATTAGCCACACCTTGTACACAGACAGAGGTACGCAGTTTTCTTGGATACGTAAGGTACTATCGCAGGTTTATAAATATTTTTTCACAAGTCACTACACCCATGTATGCATTGACTGGAAATGTTGAATTCCATTGGTCTGATAAATGTGACATTGCTTTTACAGATTTAAAGAAACTGGTCTCGACAGCACCTATCTTACGTGCTCCTAACTGGAAGCTACCCTTTCACATTTCTTTAGATGCATCCGACATAATTATATGGGCAGTTCTTGGTCAAGAAGGATATAAAAAACCCTATGTTATTTATTATATTAGCAAAAATCTCACTCCTGCTAAATTAAACTATACAATGACTGAAAAAGAATTCTTGGTTGTCATTTATGCTATCAATAAATTTAGACATTATATAACTGGCTATCAAGTACTCTTATATACCGATCACTCTGCCATTAGATATCTAGCAAATAAACCAATTACAAATGGGAGAATAACTCGTTCGTTGCTTCTTTTGCAGGAATTTGATATAACTATCAAAGACCGTCCAAGAAAGGAGAACGTGGTTGCAGACTTCCTATCCAGATTTCCAAAAATATATGATACACTAGCAGTGGATGATTAGTTTCCCGACAAACATCTGTTCGATGTAGCAATAAAAACACCATGGTATGTAGATGTATCAAACTACCTAGTTGTAGGAAAGTTTCCCAGACATTTAACGACAAGGGAACGGAAGCTGATTGTTCAGTGAAGTGCTAGATTCTCTTGGATCGGTGAATATCTTTTTCACACCAGAGATGATATGCATATACGCAAATGCATCCAAGAATACGATATTTATGACATTCTATGGGCCTGTCATGATGAACCTTGTGGTAGCCATTTTACAGATTGTAGAATGGGGCACAAAGTATTGCAATCGGGTTATTATTGGCCTACGATTTTTAAATATGAAAAAAATATGTCCAAGCCTATGATAGTTGCCAAATAATGGGCCGCCCAGACCAAGCTAATGAAATTATATTACAACCACAATTGGTAGTAGAGTCGTTCGAACGATGGGCACTGGACTTCGTTGGGTCATTCAACCTGCCATCAAATCATAAAATATACATACTGGTTGCCATGGATTATGTAACAAAGTGGATAGAAATAATGGCCTTATCAAGAGCTACGAAAGAATCTGTGATTAATTTTCTTTTTGAGCTATTTGTGAGATATGGCTTACCACAGGAAGTGATAACTGATGGGGGGGCACAGTTTGTGGGTAATAAAATTATAGCCACCCTAAAGAATTATCATATCATCCATAGAGTCACGTCTCCCTACCACCCGTAGGCAAATGGGCAGGTTGAAAGCACCAACAAGGTCCTTGAGGCAATTCTTACCAAGACAGTATCAACAAATCGCCAAGACTAGGCTACTAAACTACCAGAGGCCTTGTGGGCCTATTGCACAACCTGGCGAAACACCACTAGATATTCCCCGTATCATCTAGTATTTGGAAGAGGGCCTATTTTTCCTATTGAATTTAAGATAAAGACTTTAAGGACAACCTAGAAGGTAGGGTTGGACTTGACAGAAGCCCAGCTTAGAAGACTCCAGCGAATAAATGAATTAGATGAAATACGGCTATTGGCTCTGCAGGGCACTACAATCATCCAACAACAACGAGCTAAGTGGCATGAAAACATTGTAAAAAAAAAGACATTCAAGAGAGGATATTGGGCGCTTCTCTATGACTCCAGATTCCAAGATTTTCCGGGTAAGTTGCAAACAAAGTGGCTCGGCCCATACGAAATTTAGGAAGTACACAACAATGGTACCCTCACCTTGACCACCATAGACGGGTCTGGTTCTACATTCCGATTCAATGGGCACATAGTGTGCCTCTATTACAAACCTCTTACAAGGGATTCTTTCTGCCAGCAACTACGTAACAATCCCACTATCCAAATTTTAGAAAAAAGGGGTGATAACCCCACAACTTTAAGCACATAAAATCATGCTACTTCCTTTTATAAATATTGTATATAATTTACCTGCAATTTTTAGTTTTCTTATTGTACATTCTTCATACTCTCAGTAGCATCCTTTTCCTCCCTCATCCTTTTCTTTTTTCATTTTTGTTTATTTTTGCTATCCAAATATTTGAACAAATGTTGTTCAATCCAATTGCATAGTTGTTGTTCAATTGAATTGAACAGTCGTGTATTTTGCGTTTTTATTTTTTTTGTCCAAATCTTTGAACGGCTACTGTTCAATTCAATTGAACAACTGCTGTTCAATCGGATTGAACAGTCATGTATTTTGCGTTTTTATTTTTGTTGTAAAAATCTTTGAACGGATGTTGTTCAATCCAATTGAACAGTTGCTATTCAATTGGATTGAAAAGTTTTTGTTCAATCAGATTGAACATCTGTGTCTTTTGCGTTTTTATTTTTGATGTTCAAATCTTTGAAAGGTTGTTGTTCAATCCAATTGAACATTTGTTATTCAATCGGATTGAATAGTTTTTTCCTTTGTGTCATTTTTTTGTTGTTAAAATCTCTGAATGGTGGTTGTTCAATCAAATTAAGCAGATTTTGTTCAATCAGATTGAACATCCGTGTGTCATTTTTGTTGTTCAATCAGATTGAACAGTTGATTTTTTCTTTTTTATTTTTCCCTTCTTATTAAGCATGATCCTTATCCTTTTTTTTTTATCTCTTCTCACAAAACCCAATTCTCATCGCACATCCTAACTATAAAAGGCATTTCTGAGTAGGAATTGGCACCTGAAAAGGAGAAAAGCAGTGATATTACTATGATCCTTTCGAATTTTAATGGAAATCTCTACTCCGGGAGCTGACATGGTATATCTATGCAATGAAGGGCTAGACATCACTCGCTCAAACATTTTATCACACAATTCATAGTATTATAACGATATATCTTTCTACACTCTCGAGTAGTACTTCCATTTCGGCATAAAAATTTAGGAATAAGCAGTACTAATTGTATTGGCATTCTTTTTACTACTCACGCCATCCCTAACTCTTAAGGAGTTGATGAGCCTCCCTTCATGTATAAAGAATAAATATTATGCTTACGTGCAAATTTTTAAGAGAGAATAGGGGGTCTCATCACGAGCCAGCCTACCATGATCATTGATCCAGATTTATGTAGGAATGCAACAGAATATACATGTAACCATAAATACAAATATGCAGCAGAAATAACACTTCATTTCATTAATATCAAATAACTAAAATTGCTTACAGACAGAATAGAAATAAACTAGTTAGGGTACTGGTAACTTATCTTTGAGAAGAGATGTGGCGACTACAGGCCTCTGAACTAAGTTACAATGAGGCTCGAGGGCCTATTTATTATTTAGAAACAATGGAAAACCCTAAACATCCAAAACCATAACCCTAGGAGATGAAGCGCCAAAACTATGGGCCCCGTTTGGGTAAATTGGTGTTTCAACTTCCTGGGGACGTAACTTTGGCATAAGATCTCCGTTTGGCGCGCTTAATAGCTCATTAGAAATATATATCCGAGGAGTACAAATTTTGTTCCAAGAAAGATATGCTTGGACGCTCTTAGTTTTCCCAAAAAACGTCATTTAAGGCCTCAAAATAGTTTCAGAAGTTCAAGACCTGAAAAAATGTCAAATATAGTAAGTTGTGCCAGAACAAAAAAACTGAACAAGACAATGGTGGGGCCGCAAGTGGAATAGGTGGTTGGCCACCAATATCCACCTGGATCAATCATACGGATTTAACAGATGACGTGCCCACAATGGCCACCACACCAGGGTAATGACCTTCTCGACAGCTCTAACTGCTTGAAGGACAGGAGGTCTCATCACGAGTCGGCCTGATCACTCAATTACAATCCTAGTGAATGGCACTGTGACCATCTAGCCACCACACCAGCAAATTGGTCTCTTCATAAAACAAATCAAAATGCCTACTTTTCAAAAAGAAGTATTATGCCTGTATGCAAATTTTAAAAGAGAATAGGGGGTCTCATCACGAGCCAACCTACCATGATCATAAGGGTTTAGCAAGTAACATGCCCACAATGGCCAACACACCAGGGTAATGACCTTCCCGATAGCTCCAACTTCTTGAAGGATAGGAGGTCTCATCACGAGCCAACCTGATCACTCTGTTATAACTCCAGTGAGTGGCACCGTGACTATCTGGCCAACACACCAGCACAGTGATCTATCCATAAAATTGGCAAAATATCTACTTTTACATAGAGGATACTGGCTCATTCTTCGAGTTAAAATAGCAACCCTGTCAAGGCTATGAATGCATCCTGGCAGCAGTGGCTCTGCTTGTGGTATGAGAGTATTTTTCTAACGATAGCCAATTAATCTTATATATACCTTATCTCCTATTTTTATCCATTTCCAAGATAAACACGCTACTCGACTAAGTGATAATACTATTTAGCCACATAAGTAACTATGAATGAACTATGCTTTCATGTTTTAATACAGGATGGTGGCACCAATCATTATTCATCACTATCATGCTTCCATCATACCATACCATGAGGACATCCTATCATAATAATTTCTATTGCTTGCTCCCCTTCTTTGGTCATTCCCACATGAGACACACTTATGATAAATTCCAATTCTGACCCTTGCACCGCAGGCATTCATACTTGTTCCAATCACTCCTTTTTTCTTGAGCTCCAAGGTCACGGACACCATTCTCTTGTATAGACTGCAATTACTGATTTATGACATTTTCCCCATGTGCATTCATGATTGATCCAATCTCTCTTGTACTTAAGGACGCAGATGCCCTTGTTTCGAGAGAGGGGGTGTAATATCCATAAATATTAAGCATGCAAATTCCCTGCACAAATTTCGTTGGATATGGTGATAAGACCAAAATATCATTGCAATTACGATATGAAGTTACCTACATTTACGATAGAAGGATGAAATTTCTTTTTCTCTTGCATGCAGTGTTTATTCTAACCAATAGGGCTGAAAAGAAATACAGACAGAGGGAAAAGAAATACAGTCAGAGGGATAAATTAGCTTAGATAACACATCAGCCATGGGAGGAAAATCTCTCTGAAATGAACCTACGAACTTCCCAATCTCAGACGCAGCTCGCACCATTCTTCAGCAAGTTAGCTGGCTACCATACTTACACAAATTGCAAGGGTTTGACATAGAAATAGCAGTTGAATTCCTGCAAAACCTACAGGAGGGTCATACCAGACTCAGAGGAAGGATTATACCGGTCATAGATGATATCATCACTGAAGTCTCCAGAATACCAGTAGAGGGAGAAATATGGACCGAAAAACACCTTCTTCTATGAGAGGCAATCACAACATACCAAGATCCAAGGGAACCATTGGAACAGAAGGGAAAGGGGATCAACCTTGCATCCCTACAACAACCTTGGAAGGAATTGGCAGCATTCATCCAGAGATTCATCACATGCGATGGACGCTAAGACATGGTAAAACCCCGACAACTCAAATTTTTTAGTTGTTCTTAAACAAAAAAAATTCATTTAATATGCCTTATTTCTAGAATTTTGTATTACACGATATTGTTGTTCAAATGAGAAAGGTTAAAAACCCCCAAGCAGTCGTCAGCCACCATGACTTAATCAAGTTAATTATAACTCATGAGCTAGGAAAATAGTAGACATCCTGGGAAAAATTTGTTAGCCCCACCATACATGTCCCTGAGGAAAACCCTGTCAGAGTAGAAATTGAGCTTCCTAGAGAAAACATACCTAGGAGAGCAAGAGGAAAAATGACACGTGCTTCGACTTCAGAACCAGGGAAGAGAAGACAGTCTGAAAGACTGCAATTACAGCAAGACACCTTGGAATTGTTGGATGAGGCAGGGCCATCCCTTACACCACCTTCAAGCCCTCAAAGCATACCTCTACAAGATTGTGAAGAAGAGATGGCTCGAGTCCTAGAGCAAATGCGGGCATCCCGTGAAATTAGAAGCTCATCTGAACAAGCTGAGGAGCAAGAGGAACCGTTGAACCAATATGTCACCACCAGCAGCTCTGGCCGCACTTAAATATTACCCCACCAAGATGAATCGCAGGCTTTTAGAGCCTTATATCCTCCTAAGAGTTATTGGGGGAATAGGGAAGATCAGGCAGAAGGGGTAGCTGAATCTGAAAACCAGTCAGGAGACACCATCCCCTTAGAAAAAAATGCAAGCATGGAGACAATCCCTTCAACGCCTAAAGGGAATAATATCTCACACAGTCGGGACATTAATGTAGAAGTAAACTCTAGAGTGCAGGAAGGAAATATCATCACTGGTAACCCTGGAACTAGCACCACTGTTCCTGAAAACAAGGTTGTTTCTCCTCCATTCCTTGCCAAAACTATGCTAGAAGAGAAATCAGCCGAAAATAAGTTAAGGAAAATGAACAGAACTTGCAGGAGGTTAATAAAAATGATAAACCATCTAAAGAAACAGTTGAATAAAGTAAGCAAGGCTCGGAGGCATAAGAAATAATTGGTTACAACAAAAACCTAAACATAATTTGTCACCCAATTGATAAACACTGCTGAGGTTGAAGTACAGAATGACCTAGTAGACACCACTGAGGTTGAGGTATAGACTGACCTAGTGGACACTGCTGAAGCCTCTGTGTAGACTAGGCTGGAATTTACAGAAGGAAAGGAAACCCAAATGGAGGAAGCACCTTCCTGCACTCCCTTGGTAGAAAAGGCTGCCAATCAAAAATTTCATAATGAATTAATTCAAACCCAACATGAATTGGCACAATGCAGAAAGGAAGTAGTTCCCACACAAGAACACCAAGCACTATTGAAGAAATTCAAAGACCTTTCTGCAATAGAGGATGAGACATTTGCTCAACTCAGAGAAGAAAAGGCAAAGGTAAAGAAAGCACAGGATCAGGTGGAAAAATCCAAGAAGCAAACCAATATGGTTTTCTCTCTGTACTATGATGTGCTAACATGTAGGGCACCAACCACCAACTATGCCCTATTTTTAGTAGAATGGTATCTATTACTGAAGATCAAGGACATCAGGGTAGGGAAGCCCACGACTTTTAAAACCATTGAGGAATTCATCCACTACTGCAATGAACCAAATGAGCAGGTCCAATACCTTTTGTCTGAATTATACATGCACAAATTCTTCCTAGAGGAGGATAGGGACATAAATCCTAACCCCTTTATAGGATACATTCAATTCCAAGATTTCCTCTCTTTTGCTAAGAACCAGACTTGATGGGATAAAGCCTACAACATTTTCCAAAAGAGGGAGCAAAGAGGGAGCATGGCTTAGACCTTTGGGTTAGAGGAGAGCCTACTAGACCCCTACATCTATTCACCCAACATAAGAATTTCATGCAGAGAAAGGGAGTAAGGACTAAACTGGGGTCTATCCATAAGGAAATTATACAGCATGGGCAGGAGTATTTTGAAGACATTTAGGAATTATATTTGGCGGCAGCCAAATAGAGGTGGATGACTTCCATGAATAACGTGAAAAATAGAGAGCCATTTAGCTACAGAAACTTCAAAGTGGCTGCCTCTAGATTCCTTTTATACAACAATCTAATCTTCAACATGGGCCCTAAATGGATAGGATGTAGGTACATATTCCCTCTCATCTGGTACCCCCCTGAGGGTTATGATCACGATTACAAGCTGCCAGAGGGGCACACAAACGCCGCCTTTGCAAAGATCAGACAGAAACATGGCTTCAAATCCTACAAAGAAGAAGTCTACCCTGCATATTCTCTGACCCAGTTACACCTCAATGATTTGTTTGCATGAGGACTAGCAAATAGGTAAGCGGGGGAGTATGTTGGGTCGAGAACAAGGTACGTTTTCACCCTACCTTTACCACGAATTGGTATGCACCTTTATGAATTTTTCCTCATCTTAATAGTAAAGGAAAGGGAAATTAATGAAAAGTAAGGACAAAATGAACTGACGATAAAAGGGATGTTTAACAATGGTATATTTATTTACAGGGAAACAAACCAGCTAAAGCGATGATAACCGGAAGACAACTGACAAAGAGATACTAACAGGATCGTGATGACTCCCATGGACTGGCAGAAGAAGGAAAGCCACCTCCACATCTGAAGAACTCAAATAAAATCCATGAGCAACAGACACTGTATGGAAAAGACCGTTACGACTTTTGAATTTTCCTTTAAAAGGCCGAAGACGAACAAGATAGATAGATCGGAATAGAGATTTTATTCTATAATAGACATATCAAGATAGAATTTTCTAGTTATATCAATGTATTAACTTTCATCTTAATAAAGGTTTTGGCATTTTTGGATAATCGATCTCTGAGTTTTTCATAGCGGTAGACTTCTGGTGGCTTTGGGCCCAGCCCTGGGAGTTTCTTCACTAATCTCTGTGCTATATGTTCAATTACAGAACTTACGTTTTAGTCGTCTAATGCATTTCGTAAGCTATCATTTAATTGGTTGAATTGTGAACATAAGATGCTCCAGCTTTCTCTTTCATTATAATATTTCATCATTCATGCTTTCTTGCTTACAGTCAATATTCTCATAATTGTTTAGATGCTTTCATCATTTCCCGATGCTTTATACGTGTTTCCTTAGTTTTAGCATGACTGTTGTTCAATTCTGTATATAGTTAAAGATGGATATCTTTATTAATCTTGCAAGGTCTCTAGTTGTTGTTTGATTCTGAGAGATGTCCTTTCATAATTTAAAAGAGAATTCCATTACAAAATTTAGATAGAAAATTGATGTTCAATTTCTTCCATTGTTGTTCAATTTATTAGGCTTGTTGTTCAATTCATCACAGTATGTTGTTCAATCATACATTTCTCTTTCTGTACTTACTTCGACAGAATAGTCAAAAGCATTCTATAATCCCTTTCCACTTTGAACTAATTGAACTTCGAGAATTAGATAGTCTTCCTTATGATAATTTAGAGTAGTTGTCCTTTGATATCACTTGCATATACTATGCTCACACTCTTGAAATAACAAGACTTTCCTTGAGTTGATAATTGAATGAGAAGCATTGAATTTTCCTATAACAGTCACCTTTATAACCCAACACATAGCACGTGCGGTCATGGCATACTAAACAATACCCTTAATTTGACTACATATTGGAAAATACCTCTAAAAATAACTTGATGTAACCCTCCACCAATAAAAACCCAATACACTTTCCTAATTTAAAAAGGCCATACTTTCACTAGATATTTTTGGTATCCATTTTTCATAAACATTTTTTATATCCATTTTTATTTATATCCCTTTATTTTCATTAACTATGGTAAGCATATTATGCACCTAGAAAGAATAACCTAAATAATAGGTGGCTGAAAACTTGAAAGTTTCAATAAAAAAGAGGCAGATGTAATTTGGTTGATTTACAAATACATACTATGGAAAATTTGAATGGAAAATATGCAGATTTGAACTCTCAATTGCATATATCTTCTATTTAATACTGGAAAATATACACTACAATAGTTCAAAACAAAACCTTGATAACAAACACAATGTGCACCTTTCATTTTGCTTATAGAATAGGAATATAAGAGAAAGTACAATGAATATAGGCACATGCAAAATCCTATCTGGTTTGACTTTGTAAAATCTATCCCTAACCTGATCACTTAGTGCACCATAGTGGCATGGTAAGAGTTCCACATAAGTGTGTCTCCATCAAAAGATGAACTAGATCATGTAAGCATGCATCCCTTCCTTGAGATATGAGTCCTCTACTTAAGATGGGAATTTCTCATGCATAAGTATT
The DNA here is from genome assembly GCA_034641835.2 of Pinus albicaulis. NCBI lineage: Eukaryota > Viridiplantae > Streptophyta > Pinopsida > Pinales > Pinaceae > Pinus > Pinus albicaulis. The sequence goes on along the minus strand of CM076574.1, from coordinate 66,474,144 downwards.
GTAATTGACTAAGGATATGCACCATATTAGGACGAATAGATTGTTCATCAGAAGGCCCCTTTCAATGAGATTTTTATAAACATTGATGATTTTCAACAAGCCATCGAAAGAGGCAAAATATTACATAGTGAAACGAGACAATAATTGCAATAATTTAGGGAGAAACTGTTTGAAAATTTCCTAAAGGAAAAGGTTCTACACATCAATATTTCATTCAAAGAGTTAAATTCTATGAATTTTTGAAGTTTAATTTCAATGAACTCACTTCAGAACCTTCTATTGTTTCTCAAAATGGAAAAGGGGTAGAAATTGAAAAAATAGAAGGATTTGTTGTCACAGGTAATGAAGTTGAAGTCACAACAATAAAAAATCTGAAATAGGAGCAGGAAATTACAGGAAGAGTAAATACTTTAGAAAAAAGAAAAAACATTTGAACAAGATATTATTGTCACTAATTCTCCTAAGAAAATAGAGCAAGAGAAACTAGAAAGTACAAAATTCAAAGAAATGGAAGTAGCTAAGGAGAAATAAAAGCAGGTATCTACTGAAACCATCACCAAGGAAAATGAGGAGAAAATGGAATCATATAAAAAATTGGATATTATATCTCTTGTATCTCCTTAGGCATTAGTAACGCCGATTTTTACTAATATTCCATGGGAAACATTCTTATTTAAACATATTTCTGCGTTAGAGCCAATTGTAGATAATATTATTTTTATACTCAAATAAAATCTATTGTCTAAAGAACAAAGAAAAAAAAATATGATACTTCGGAGAATGTATCTAAATTTAGGTGGTAGACTCAAGCAGACGTAAAAGAAAAAGCTCATGAATCTTGTTGTTGGACGGATAAGTTGTTCTTGCTGACAAGACAAACCTCCCAAGTGTCCTACGGACAGCTAGCAACAAACAGACAAACAAAAACTATTTTCTCTAGATAATATTCAATTCAGAATTAGCTACAATAGGGGTTTTGAAGACCTACCTGTAGTCCAGTGTAGTTTGTAATAATATTCTTTCTAGTTGCTTGAAAGAGTCGTCTTCAAAGATCTGCAATCACAAACATGGAAAAAATCAATAGCACCTGCATAGTATAAACTAATTCACGAATCATATATCTATCAAGATGATCAAGGAATTCAAGAAACAAGATAATTAATTAAATAAATCATTGACAAAACATGATAAACAAGCTACTTAATTAAAGAACTCATTGAGAAAATGAGATTCATTTGTATTATCTTCGATGAAGAAAGAGCCTTACAACTGTGTCCACCTTGATGTCGTACAGGCCTTCCTGGGGTCCGGAACAGGCATTTTCTTTACTCTGACAAGCTTTTCACTCTCTCAGCTAAAATGCACATGGGTGTGTAATCATTCCCACATAATGATCGGTTGAGAGAGTCTGAGTTTCTACAGCATTTTTCCTCAAAAATTCTCAAAGTCTAACCCCCTTTGAGGCTGCGCTATGGCTTCAATTTATAGGAAAAGAGAAGAGGTTGCACCTCCACATAAGAGGGGATATAATCCTCCTTTGAAGGGATTGAGCTCCATAAACCAAGGGGTAGGCTCCCATAATGGAGGAATGAACATACATGATAGGAGCGAACCTTCGACCAGATAATTGCTTCTAGAAGTTTCCAGATTTGATTACTGGGCTTCTAAATGTTACTTTCCACCTTCATTTTACCTTTTACAGGGGTTCGCACCCTTAAAGAAGAAAAAGTGTGTTTTTCTCCGCCTGATTTAGAGAAAAAAGGTGTGGCACCGCAGGCAATGTTAAGAGAAAGTGCGGTACAAGTGTTTTTAAGACTTTTATGACCTTTTCTCTCAATTTCAAGGCTTGATTTTAGGAATTTTGATGTTGTAGACTTCTAAGGGAGTAATATATGAGTAATGATGATCCCATATAGAATTGACCCTTAAAGTGAGAAATCTAAGAGAATTTGAAGAGTGATATGCTTTATCATTTCAAGGATTACCCTTTGGACACCCTAGTCAGAATCCTATAAAAACATTCAATGCAAAACACACATATATATATATATATATATATATATATATATATATATATATATATATATATATCATCACTGAGTTAGGCAGTCCCATACTTAGATCAAAAACTAACTAAACTTGTTTTGATACAGAAATAATCTTAATATTACATCAATAGTGTAGACACAACATGGATGCAGCCATCTATAATGAATATTCTACTGCATAATGAATAATAAAACTCCTCGTGGCCTGGATGGTGGAAACTAGATCCAGGGTCTTTATTTCTGCTTCCCGAACTAGTACGATTCTATCCATGCGATTTAACTGTGTCGAAGTCAAACATGGTAGAACCCACTTGATTACCAGTCAATGATGTGAACTATTAAAAAGTGTGAGAGAAACCACCAATAATGACAATGGCTCTCAAAGTACTCAATACAATCCACGAAATGTGAATAAGTGATCTGAAGTCGAACATTTCACGGAATCGTTCGATCGAAGGTCAATGATGCAAACTTTCTTCAAAGGCGAGAAACCTACCATTAAGGCATGCAGATTCCAAGGTACTGATGGATTCTAGATCAAATTCCTAGATGATTAGCTATCGTCGATAGAAAGTGATCCGTCGTAAGCAAGCTCACGACACAAAACCATAGATCAAGTTTTCAAGAAATGTTTTGCAAGGACTCACTCAGGGATGGTCAACGCGAATGGAGACAAATATTTGTAGATGAATGGTTTGTTTGACTGTCCTCTTGAACAAATAATGACACTACAGATGGTTTGGTAACAGTTGCCCTAAGCTAATACCCAGAAACCGACTGAAGACCTTCAATGTGGTTTTATTAACTGATAGGCAAAGGATTTTCCCAACCCAAGTAGAAGTGTGACAAAAAGTGTCGTGTTCAAGGGTGGTATAATGCTTTTAAATCAAGGTGTAACAAATGGATTCATTTTCTCTTTTTCCCCCACCATTTCTGGCAAGTACCTCTTTATTTTTGACAAGCTTGAGGAGGATAACATTTGCTTGTTTATAATCTCATCTTTTGGATGAGTCCAACTTAGTTTAAAATCGAACCTTAAGAAGGAGTGGTCCGTTCCTGTTTGTAATCGATAGGTCCTTTACTATTAAATTTTAATGAGTCTAGTATAGGAGAAACTCGGTGTTTTTCATTTTTAGGGAGTCAAAAGAAAAAACTTAAGAAAACTCCATGGGTGTACTTTTTCATAATTTTAGTCTCTCAGGCTTGAAAAAGGATAAAATAATGCGGGAGAGAACTCTATTGACCATGATTAGTCAACATATACCTTTTTCGTAAATAGTCCATTTTAGTTCGGAAAAGGGGTAAACTTATACTGTAGGGATGACTGTTCATTTCCTTTAACGAGTTTGAATAGTCAAGTACTCTGCAATCTTTTCATATTTAGAGAGTCTGAAAAGGGCTAAAAACAGGACTCCATGGTTTCACTTTTTCATAAATTTTTAAGAGCCCGAAAAAGTGATAAAAGTATACTCTTCGTCAAAAATGACTATTTCACCCGAAAAATCTGGTATTCTGCACAAAAACTCAAAAAATTAAAGATACCTGCTTTTAAAAATAAAAATGTTTTGAAAAACCATCTCTTTAAAGTGAAAAATAAACAAAATTAAATTTCATTTATTCGAAAAAACTTATAAAAAGGATTTTTCCAAAATCATTTTTACGATTTGAGTTCATCGTGAAAATTTGAGAGCTTTTGGAAAAAAATGCTCCAGAGAAGATTCCAGACAAACTGACTATTCAAATCGAAAATTGTATGCTCCAGGTAATCCACACTCTCTTTTCCTTGCTTTTCATCCATTCATTTCCTTAATTTAGGGTTTAAAATTCATTTTTGGGGAAGAAATAGGTTCAAAATTCCACTCACAGGGGTCCACAGGTAAGACACATGGTACCTGCAGACCCCGACCTTTTCTTACAAAGAAAAATGGCGTGGTCCCGCACTTTTAGTTTAGAGCCTGTGCGTAGCTACGCACTGTCTCTGAACAAAAAGTGCGGGGGCACCGTGAAGAATATAAAAACACATTTTCTCTCCAAATTACCCAAAATTTTCTTTTTAAAGTGATTCTAATATTTCATTTTGTTCATTGTAGGATATTAACAATTATTATCTGGCGGGAACGTGAACACGAGGAGGTGGATGAAACTGCAATGATTCATCCACCTACATTACAAGTTTTGAGAGCATGTGGGTTACTTAAATTCTGGGCTATCAGCGGCATGAGAGTCTAAGTAGATCTACTCACTTGGTTGGTAAACAAGTGGGATGTACAGGACCACTGCTTTGTGACTGGAGGCAACCGGCTCGAAATCAAGCTGCAGGACATATAATTTTTTACTGGTTTGTCTAAAAGAGGCGAACCACTTTCTCTATTTGGGGCTAGGCCAGGTGGCCAGTCTGTCACTAGCCTGTAACTAGAGTTCTGCAATGATGAGGCTGATCCTAAAGACAAATGAATTGATAATAAAACCATCATCCATCCTGAGTTGAAATTAGTTTCATTTAATATAACTAGGTTATGTGGAAGTGCAGCTTTACATGTTGCTACTGGATCTCAAATGCGGATTGCAGTGGACTATTTCTGAGGCACCATCTTCAATTGGAGCGAGGCAGTGTTGGCCAATATCAAAGGCCAACTAACTAGAGCAAAGAACGGGAAGTTGAATAACTCTGGATATGGATCGATTGTGGTTACTTTTTCTCTAGAGAGGATTCCTCTACTGGCCCCGCAACATATTACAGTTGATCATGGTAGAGTCCAAGAGCCTCAGATGGTCCGATGGGTTGCTTTGATGGCCTGTCACAGCAGGGTACAAAGATTTTTTGATTTCCCCCGGCCTATTTCCGTTGGTTAGAGAACCAACTCTTCGTGATAGAAGACTTCCCTTATGCCGGGATGGATTACCGTGGTGATCAGGATATACCACTTCCTCCAGGAGCTCGGTGGGATAACTCAAGTAAGAACCATTTTTGACATGGTCTAAATTCTAATTTTTATTTTGTTTTTTAAATCTTCTAAAACTAATAACAAAAATTTCGAATGCAGATGTGGGTCCACGTCGACCAGTCACTGTCCGCCCCTTCGAGAGGAGGCAAAGGGATGTAGCTGCAGTATCACAACCACCACAGGCTCAGACAACAGAGATCCTTACTAATTTTGAACACCATCTGGAGTGACCGACTATGGACATCCCAGAGACTACCATAGACGACATTCCACTTTGCTTGCAGAGATATGTCATTGGGGTTTCTGGACCGTTTAGGAGATTCCTGAGCAGGGTGGCACGGGCTGTAGAATATTATCATGATCATTATCACGGATAGTGGATGATCAACTGTATAGACTCATATCATTTTTTGTATCACTTTTTTCCCGATCATAAGGCGTTTTGAACCTATGATCGAGGACGATGTACTATTTTTTGAAACACTACTTTATGCTATGATATACTATTATTTCTAGTTACCTGTCCAACATGTTATCGAATGTTATTTTGATTTACTACTTTCATTATCGCAAATGTTTTTTTATAACACTAGAAGCTATTTCATCTGCTAATGTGTTTAAATCTCTTGGAATGTATTGATACTCAATATAATCAAATTCTCGTTCCAAGAGACGAACTTTAAAAAATAATCTTAACAACATTGGGTTTCTAATTGCATACACTCGATTTAATTGTAATACAACGAGCTCAGAATCTAACCTAACGATCAAACTCTGAATTCCAAATGAAATGGATTCATATAATAACTCAATAACTACGCTATATTCTGCAATATTGTTCGTTGTTTGATTGAGGCTTACCCCATGCATAGATACTAACTCGTCAATGGGTGAATAAATAACCCAGGCTGCGGAAGAAATGTTCCGTGTGCTATGACAAGCACCATCAGCAAAACCAATGTATGTTTGAAAATACGTCGACATCTACAATATCAAGAGTAATCCAAATAAGCAGGAATAGTAGTAAAATCACACTTAATCTAGGCACACGTTTCTAATCTACAGCACACGAGATAAAAAAAAACTAATATACAGAAAATATCTCCACACAAGAATCAAGCATAATATCTCTTCAGATAAAGCCCATTTTTGGGTTTGCCTCAAGAGACCCCGTCAAAATCAATCAATTCATAGGCCCCTTTTGCAAGCTCTCGCTTGAAAATATAAGGACCATGCCACATGGGTTCGAATTTCCCAGCCCCTAGCTTATCGTTAGCTTGATCATATACCAAAAATAGGTCTCCTTCTGAAAAAATATGAGGTGTAACACTTCCATCATACTGAGCTTTCATTCGTTTCGCATGAGCCTCGGTAGCTAATGCAGTGGTGCGCTGATTCTCATCTAATTGGGCTAAGTACAAAAAGCGTTTTTCCTCCTCAGAGGTAGCTGGTAGTAACTCTATGGCTAGTTGGAGTGACAATATCTCACATTCAATCGGTAATACCACTTCTAAACCATAAACAAGTTGAAAAGGGGTAAAACCTGTTGATGTTTTTGCTAAGGTCCGATATGCCTAAAGTGTTGAAAAAAGCATGGTATGCCAATTCGATTTATGAATTTCGATGATTCGTTTGATCATGGTGACTAAAAATTTATTAATCACTTCAACCAGACCATTAGCCTATGGATAATATGGTGTAGAACTGTCATGGTGTAGGCCAAGTTGGTCAGTTAGCATGGTCACCATGATGTTTCGAAAATGACTCCCATGGTGAGTAATTATCGCTTGGGTTACATCGAAACGAGTAATCACATGATTGAACACGAAAGTAGCTGCAGTTTTTCCATCTACTGCAAATGTAGGAATCGCCTCGGCCCACTTGGTAAAATAATCTACTGCGAGAATAATATACCCATGCCCCTTGACCAAGTGAAGGTTACATGTAATGAAGTCAATGCCCCATTTTGCAAAAGGACCGATAGCAATTATAGGGTGAAGAGGAGCAGGTGGTGCACGCATCCTTCGATCGAAGATTTGACAATTATGGCATTTTTGAATAGCATAAATACAATCTTTAAATAAGGACGACCAAAAATAACCAGCACATAATATCTTTTAGGCTGTGGCATACCCATACATATGGCCGCCACATGCTCCAGAGTGACAGTCATTTAAAACCTTTTCAGCTTCTTCATGGGTGAGACAACGTCGAAAAAAAGAGTCTGCACCAAGACGGTATAGTGTGTCGTCAACAATATGATATTGTTGAGACTGGAAAAGAATTTTACGTCATTGTGACCGTGAAATTTTGGGCTGGAAATATTGGGTCTGGAGATAAACGATGATATCTCCATACCAAGGATCAATGGTACTAATAAGAAACAAGGATTCGTCCGCGATCAGTTGTTCCACCACATTTTCTGTATCAGTAGGTGGGAAGTCACACATAAGTTTGGCAAATATCAATGATTTCTTTGATTTGGATTTTTCAAATTCCAAGTTAAACTCCTGTAGGATAACAATCCATTTGGAGTATTTTCCTCCTAGCAATTGTTTGGTCAAAATATACATCATAAGGTTACAATCAGAAATCACTGTTGTTTTTCATAAAAGTATGTAATGGCGAAAACGTTGGACAACTTGAACAACTGCCAAGGCCAATTTCTCCACATGTGAATATTTGATTTCAGTCGGATGCAAATTGCGACTAAGATAGTAAATCACATGTTCACCATGGAATTCATCTTCCTGAACTAGAACCATTCCTATCATGGAATTAGATGAGGCGAGGTACAAAAATTAATCCTGGTTGTAATCAGGAGGATGCAGTAACGGTGCATGGGTCAACGCGTATTTAAGCGCATCAAAATATTGATCAGCGATCTCATCCCAAAATAAAGGAATATTATGTTTTAACAACCTGGTAAAACCTTTCATTAACTCGATGTAGTTAGGAATGAATCGATGTAAAAAAATTTCTTTCCCTTGCAAAATTTAGAGTTGGTGAAGAGTAGAAGGAGGAGGTAAATTGATGATAGCCTCAACCTTTGATGGATCGACACGAATGCCTGCCTTTGAGATAATAAATCCCAACAATTGTCTAGATTGTACAAAAAAAAGCACATTTATGAGGATTCAGACGAATCTTGTAATGCCTACATCGTATAAAAATGGATCGTAAATGAATGATATGATCTGCTTTGCACGATGAATGAGCAGGAAAATCATCGAGGTAGGGTTTCACAATGTGTTTAATGTCATGAAATGCACACGACATGGCCCTTTGAAAAGTGGCACCAACATTCTTAAGTCCAAAAGGTAATTTGTGATAAGCAAAAGTCCCCCATGGACAAATGAAATTTGTTTTAGGCTGATCTACAGGGAGTATGTTGATTTGATTGTAACCGGAAAATCCATCCATGAACAAAAACATTTCACTTCCAGCACAATCATCAATAATTTGATCGATATAAGGGGTTGGATAATTGTCCTTTGGACAAGCTTGATTTATATCCCTATAATCGATACATACTCATATTGTTCCTTGTTTTTTATTGACATGAAAAATATTAGATACCCAATCTGTTAACTAAATCAGATAAATAAAACCTGCACGAAGTAATTTTTCAACTTTTACTTTAATAGTGGCAGCTTTTCGCGGATGTATCTGACGTAATCTCTGTCTGACAGGTTTAGCATCCGGGTATGTCTTAATTTCATGAACAACAATCGACGGATCGATTCTTGGAATTTCTTCATATGAATAGGCAAAAATGTTGCGGAATTCTTGAAATGGGGCTTTATATGCTTGGATTTCATCAGTCGTACAAGAAGCACCTATATGAATGTTTTCAACAATTCCAGGTTTTACTGAAATGTTGATGGGAACCGTTGTAGAAATTTTTTCTAAATTCAATTCAAAATCGGAAGATGAGAGAATATTCTGAGGTTATTTGACGTGATCAGTAGTAAAAATGGAGGAAAAATCATTCTCAAAATGATTGAGATCAGGTAAAAATGAAGACCTATGATGCAGATCTTCCCATGGTAATTCATAGACAGACAATAATTCACAAATATGTTCATCAGTATTGAATACTTGTTTACCAAGATCTGGAATTGATGTCGAAGCTGAGCTCAATATTGAAAGTGAATCCTCATTGATCACATTCACTGGATCAGATTCAGTTGAAGGAGTATCAGAAAATGACTGTACTGCCTGATATGTTAACTCAAAAGGACTCAAAGGCATCGCGCCATCGAAAGAATTCAGTTCTGATTCTGAAGGTACTATCCATGGATCATCAAAGGAAATAGTACTTGATGTAATCATATTGATGTTAGAAATAAGAGGCGGTACATTGGGAGCAGGTAGGGAAAAATTTCCCAGTAAAGCCGAATCTTTAAGAAAACCTACTCCGAAATCCTTATAAGGGATAGTCGATTTTCCGATATGCTGGATGCTATCAGTAGAGGCTGGGTCGAATGAATAATATGAGAGCTAATATATTTTAATGATATTTCCTTTATGAGGAAACATGATGAGACGAAAGACTGACGATACAACAGTAGTCATAGCGTAATACCAACTGCGACCCAGGAGAAGGTTGTAATCCACAGGAGCATCAACCACTTCCACATCCAGATTAACGGTTTTTCTATAGGTAGATCCTATAAAATTCCATACGGAAGGAAACCTCTTCCATCAAAAGCTTTGAGGATAGTCGGTGATTGGTTAATTGTCGGAGAACCAAGTGATTTCCAACATTTTAATGACATAATACACGTAGAAGCCCCTTCATCAACAATAGTACGAAAGATACGTTTGTTTTTTAATATTACTGGAATTTGAAAAGCCATTTGATGGGGTAGACGGGGTGTAAAATTCTCTAAATCGAAGATCATGAGGTTCGAATCCTGGAGGTCTATGGCTCCTAAGGCTGACAATAGTAATTTTCTTTGGGCTGGACATGATTGCAGCACCTCCAAAGCCAACGTTGCTGAAGGGGAAATCGCCAAATCTTCAACAATATTGTAATTCTGAGCAGCTCTCGCATGTGGATTGAGAGTTGATTTACGAAGTACACCTTTAGTAGGCAGTTTGATTACTAAGTCAGGATTTTGTTTCTCAATCTGTAGCAGATCAGAAACTGGGGGAGATGTAGTTGATGCTGAATTAGAACTTTCTGTTTCTTTAGTACCAATAGGATTTTTACTACCATAATCTTGCGATCTCGTCGCAACCATCAAGATATTCTCTAGCGCATTTGAGGAAGATCCAATCATGTTAATATCTTGAGCAATAAAGGGATCCTTCAAGACAGTAGGTATGGGAAAACCCTTAACAAATTTCAATACCTCGGCTCTATGTGGGCACTCTTTTGTAAAATGATCCTCATCACAGATTAGACAAGGATAATGAGGTTTTCATTTTTGTTCAGTTGGTTCAGTTTTATCATTTTTATCTTTTGAAGATTTTTTTTTTTTATTCTTACCTTTCTTCTTACCACCAGTTTTAGGTTTGGTTGTAGATGATTCTACAACATGAATATTGGCGGAAGTTTCAACGGAATAATCTCCTTTCAGTGAATCGGGTAAAGTTATAATAGGAGAAATCGTATTAGAAGATTTATTCTTACCTTTGCTAGTGCTAACAGAACCAATTACACCATCAGCGGCATGAGAGCCCAAAGGAGTTGTAGTTAATTGACTAGGTCTTGGTAAATCGGGGATTTTATCATACAGAGTACCTGACTGTGTATATACAAGGTCAAGGCACTGAGCCTGAGCAATGAATTTCTCTTCTGTAATAATGCCTCCTTTGGCCACATCTTCAGTAATTTTGGGCAATAACGATTTAATAAACCATTCAGCCAAAATTTGATCCAGAATAAAGACCTTCACTAAACGCCTCCTACGTCTCCATTCATGAATGTGATCGGATATGTACGTAGACGTAGATTGTTTTAATGAAGTCAACAATTCTGTGCCTTTGTTGTATCTGTCACGAAACTGAAAATGGGTTAAGAAAGCAGTAGCTAGTGCATTAAAATTATTAAATGAGCCGTGTGGTAACTCAATATACCATTTGGAAGCTAGACCAATGAGATTTCTCTGAAAAATACGTAACCGAATCGAATCATCGATTAGTGAATTGGATGCACACCATAGGTGATAAGTCATAACATGATTAGATGGGTCCTCTCCTGACTTACACTCAAACTTTGGAATATCACTAGGCAACTTGTTAGGCATCGACGGCCAAAACGGAAGATAAAAGATAGGATCATTCGTAAGGCGTGATAGATCAGGTAAATCTAAAGTTTCTATAAATGGTAACCGATGGCTAGGGTCTTGATAACCTTGTGTGATCAAACCAGTTCTAGGAGAAGGATATCCAGGATATCCTGGAATTGGATGCACATTGGGAATCGTGAAACCTCGTGGATAACCAGGATTAACCGGACCATACTGGGGTTGTTGAGGTACTTGCTAAGTATACCCAGGGTACGGCTGATACTGTTTATGTTGGATTTTTTGTAGCCTGTCCAAATTGATACTGTCCCTGGTATGGTTGATAAGTAAATTGTGGTTGACTAGTAAGAACCGTACTAGTACCAGCTTGTCCTACAGGCATCTGGGTCATAGTTTGAATTGTAGGTCTTGACTATGGCATAGATACCTGAGGAATTTTCACTGAAACAGGGATAGTAGAAATAGGAGCTGCAGATACTCCAGAAATAGGTGTGGTAGGTTGAACAGAAGTTGCAGCAGCAGTAGAAGTTTGAGGCAGAGTTCTAGGTGTACTAGGCCCAGGCTACTGAATAGAACCAGGTGCAGAGACTTGAATGGTAGGCTGGACAGGTTGTTGGGTTGGACCAGAACCTATGGGTTGTCTAGGTTGATTAGGTAACTACACATTGGGTTGCAAAGTCTATTGAATTTGAGATGAATCCTACACCATATTAATTCCGAGGTATTGACCCATAGAAGGTTGTGCATATGAAGGACCATAACCAGTTTGAACATAAGTTTGATAATTAACTGGAAAATTTCCAACTCCTTGTAATAATGGTTGACCTGAAGGATGTTGAAAACCTTGAACTGGGTACTAACCTTGAGGCATGTATTGAATCTAGGGTTGATATTGACCCTGAGGAATAAACTGACTCTGGGGTTGATATTAACCCTGAGGAATAAACTAAATCTGGGGTTGATATTGACCTTGGGGTATGTACTATCCCTGAGGTTGATATTTATCTTGAGGTATGTACTGTCCTTGAGGTTTTTCCCCAGGAAAGAAATATTGTCCTATAGTTTGACCTGGTAAAAAATTACCCTGAGGTTGCCCTCCGGGCAGAAATTGACTACCTTGAGGTTGCCCCCTAGGCGGTAACTGACTTCCTTGAGGTTGCCCCCCAAGCGGTAACTGACTTCCTTGAGGTTGAGAATTTGGAATATTGTCAGACATCATAAAAATATGTTCTGTGTTCAACGTTTCATCTTTAGTTCCATTTGTACCAGATGATAACACTTGTTCAATTGGTTGAGGAGTTTCCCCCAAGAAAGTACTAAATAGCGACTTGTATCTCGAAGGAACAGATGGACCACCGTATAAAAATGTTTCTGGATATTGAGAAAACATAGATGACTCACTCGACATAGCTAATGAAGGTTGATAACCTCTCAGTGTAGAGTAAAAATGAATTCGGGGTGGTGAATAAGTAAGACCTGCATTTTGTAAAAAAAAAAATTCAATGATAAAATACCAAGCATCAGTTCTAAAAGGACTGTAGAATATTGATTCACGCTCCCTAAGATTCAAAGTTTCTTAGGTTTCGGGAAGAAATATGTCTTCGTCTGGACCAACAAGTTCTTCAATACATATGAGATCAGAAGGAAGGTTTTCAGTAATATGATGTCTTACCCTAGGTGAATCAGGATCACTAGAAGTCAGCGTAACAAATCCTGAAGATGGTTCCAACACAGCAGGTTCAGTGTCTGGCTCAGAAATTTCAGGCTCTTTAGCTAATTCACTGGTTGGAGATATAATACCAGTAACTTCGGAAATTGAAATTGGCTCTTGAATATATTCTGTTGTTTGTGATTGATAATCACGATGAGTAATAAAGGACGATTCTCCTAGTTCTATTGATCGAATTATACTTGTAGTATGAGGGACTAAAGCTTTCAGTCCTTCAAGTTGGCTTGGTGTATACTCGGGGGGTTTCCCCTGGAGTCTACACGATTGTCTTGGTAATTCATTCATGATTAAAAATTATTAATCACACGCAATCAAAGAAAATTTTAATGAAAACTCCTAAATTCACTAAGGAAACAAACAAATGAATCGCATGCCTAAGAAATCTAGGAGATCAAACCACACACAAATAGTAAATTCCCACACTAAAAACACTAGTTGGTGATGAAATCCAACATTGTAGTATTTTAATGTAGAAATGGCGGTTGGAATAGTTACCTCGACAGCCTGCTTAATGAAACAGACCGGTGCAATTTTCTCCACTTAAACCATCTCGAGTGAAGATAACCCTCCGGAGAGTCCAACTGAGTCTAGTCAACGTCTTCTCCAGGTACAGTGAGATCTCTCCTCCACCGTCACCTTAGGAAAAAATCGTAAAGTTTATGGCCACTAAGGTTACCAACAGGAACTAATATACCTGGGGGAATAGTCTATGATCCGACATATGCGCAAGGGCAGAGTAACAAAGCTCAATCCCCTTGAAGGCTCCTTGACATAATCCAAGGTATACTAACAAGTGACCCCAAGTTCCTCGACAATGGTCTATCCGAGGTTTACCGTTGTTAATATGCGCACATCTGCTATCGTTCCCAATGAGATAGAATTGATTATCCCACTGGTTCAGATATGACCTCATGCTTGACTCCTTTAAGAGGAGCTTCCCAGAGCATACAAGCGACTATTGGATTTTTCCTACCGCAATATTGACTACTTGTTTGTTTTAATTTTCTTGGAGAGTTAATTACTCCCTACCCCAAGACACTAGCCTAAGCTATGTTGGTGGAAAAGAGCCCTAGAAATATAAAAATTACTAGATTGATTTTAATTTAAGCGTTGTTTTTAATAGGTTGTTTCTTAGGACAATAGGTGCGAAAGTAAAACGATGATATGTAGTGACCCGACTTAAAACACACTAAAAATGCATCTATTATGAGAAAAAATTCCTTTCCTTTCAATGAATTCTATCTAAAAGAAAGATTTGAGAAATGCAATCTTCTAAAAAAATTCTTTCCTTCACACAAGAATAAATGAAAAGAAATCTAATTTCATGAGAACTCAAAATGATCAATTGCTCAAATATAAATCCCTTTATCATTCAAGATCGAAACTACAAACAAAATTTTTCTCCAAAAGAACACTACAATTTCTAGAAATAACACTCAAAACTAAAAAACACTAATTTTGAGATCTAAAAATTCTAAAGACTAAATTTGAATTAAAACTTTAAATATTTTGAGGATGTTTTGCTTAGCTTGTTATCTAACTAAGAAATTCTTTGCTTGGATCAGCAAGAACTCAAAAAACATCCAATTATGGTTTTTTAAGCGAAATTCCAAACTTATCAGCAAAAGCTTTTTAAAGATTTGCAAATGAGAAAATGGGATTTAAATCTCATAAAAAAATTTCTGCTATGAAGTCAAAATCAACAAGAAATCAAGGAAATACCAGTGATCTAAAGGTATACAAAGGCTTCTAATCTTTGAGTGGGATAAAGACAAAGAAAAAATCACTATAACATGCAGATCTTTCAAAAAATCATTCAAAACTTAAAAATGCTGAAGTAAACTCTCAACCAAATCTTTCTGACAGAAAATACAAGTCTGGGTATCACTAAGAATCTAACAAACTAATCCAGAAAATAGAATTTTAAGGTTTTCTAAAAAATTTCATAGGGTCTGCAGGTTGCAGTGTAAACATGTGCGGTTCCACACTGTTTATATAAGAAAAGAGCGGAGATGCCCGCACTGTTTCTAAAAGAAAAGTGCGGATACCAGAAAACTAAAAGAAAAATAAAAAATCTAAAACATTTGTTAGGGATTCTATAGGGATAAACAACCCAAGCTAGTATAAACCAATCAAAATTAGAAAAAAATAAATTCACAAGTCAAAAATAAAAGAAATCAAAGTTCAAGATCCATTCCCCAATGGAGTCGCCATTTTGTTGGATGGATAAGTCGTTCTTGCTGACAAGACATACCTCCCAAGTGTCCTATGGACAGCTAGCAACAAACAGACAAACAAAAACTATTTTCTATAGATAATATTCGATTCAGAATTAGGTACAACAGGGGTTTTGAAGACCTACCCGTAGTCTAGCGCTGTTCATAATGATCTACTTTTCAGTTTCTTGAAAGAGTCATCTTCAAAGATCTGCAATCACAAACATGGAAAAAATCAATAGCACCTGCATAGTATAAACTAACTCACGAATCATATATCTATCAAGATGATCAAGGAATTCAAGACAAGCTAATTAATTAAATAACTCATTGACAAAACATGATAAACAAGTTGCTTAATTAAAGAACTCATTGAGAAAATGAGATTCATTCGTATTATCTTCGATGAAGAAAGAGTCTTACAACCGTGTCCGCCTTGATGTCGTACAGGCCTTCCTGGGGTTCGGAACAGGCATTTCCTTTACTCTGAAAAGATTTGCACTCTCTCAGCTAAAATGCACATGGGTGTGTAATCATTCCCACATAATGACCAGTTAAGAGAGTTTGAGTTTCTACAACATTTCTCCTCAAAAATTCTCAAATTCTAACCCCCTTTGAGGTTGTACTATGGCTTCAATTTATAGGAAAAGAGAAGAGGTTGCAGCTCCACATAAGAGGGGATAGTATCCTCTTTTGAAGGGATTGAGCTCCATAAACCAAGGGGTAGGCTCCCATAATGGAGGAATGGACATACATGATAAGAGCGAACCTTCGACCGGATAATTACTTCTAGAAGCTTCCAGATTTGACTGTTGGGCTTCTAAATGTTACTTTCCACCGTCATTTTACCTTTTATAGGGGTCTGCACCCTTAATGAAGAAAAAGTGTGTTTTGCTCTGCATGATTTAGAGCAAAAAAGTGTGGCACCGCAGGCAATGTTAAGAGAAAGTGTGGTACAAGTGTTTTTAAGACTTTTATGAGCTTTTCTCTCAATTTCAAGGCTTGATTTTAGGAACTTTGATGTTGTAGACTTCTAAGGGAGTAATATATGAGTAATGATGAACCCATATAGACACTAAAACGTCATGGTGGAAAATTTCAGTGTAACGCTTGCCAAGCTTTAGGAGATTTTGTCAATTATAATCAATATCATTTGAATGAGATTGCAACTTCATATGATGATAATTTGTAGAAAATTAAAGTTTTGGAGGAAAAAATGAAGACAAATTAATTGTTTAGTGAAGAAAATAAGAAATAGAATTATGCCACTTTAGTTGAAGGATTTACCGTAGAAAGAGAAAGCATGCAGAAGAATTTTCAGAAACAATTGAAAGAATAAGATGCAAAACATGAACAAGATATTCAGGAATTGAGAAAATTACATGAAGATTAAACATGCATCTAGAAGAAGAAGCATAAAATAATTCTTCCATTATTGTCACAGCTTTGGAACAAAATGTTGAATCTTTTAAATATCAATTGAATGAGAGTAAACAGGCAAGACAAAGTCTTAAAGTTTTAAAGGACCAAGATTTACAGATTTATCTTATTTTAAGGAAGAATCAATCAAACTTCTATATAAAATGGATAAAATCTCAATATTGTATTAAGAAATTACAGATTTAAATGAAAGAATTGATTCATTGGTAGAAGAAGACAACTCAATTAAAAACAAGTTTTTTCTATTCTTGACTGGGAAAACAAAGTTCAATATAGTGAAATTCCAAAAGTTTTTAAGAGAGATAAAAGATTGATTCTTACTTCCTTAATTTGCGGGGAGAAATAGGAAAAATAAATCAAAGCATGTATAAAAATGGGATATGAGCCATTTTTATCAATTGGGGAAAAAGGAACATATTTTATAGAAGAATTTGACCTATCGGGTGGCAAGTCATTAAAGGAAACAGTTCCAAGAGAATTAAAGCAGTCTTCATAAGATCTTATTGTTAAGAAATAGAAATAAAAAACATTAAAGTTTGGAGACAACAAAGTTTCCAAAAAAATTTGCAACTTCCTTTTGAACAAATCAAGTTTATTTCCAAGTTTGAGGTCAAATATCAGAAGAAGAAGGAAAAGGTACAAGGATTAATTTCCAACTTCCATATCAACATTAATCAGTTTCCTTTCATTTATTTCTCTGCAATGTACAAGCTATATTCACAATGGAAAACTTATATATAAGTACATGCACTTCACCTTCTACTTAGTATCAATTATGAACACTCTAAAGATGAGGAAAGGACGTATGCTTGTCTGCCAGATATCAATTGAACAAACAAATTTTTAGAATTGAGTGTTTACTTTCAGAAATTATGTTGATTTTCATGTTTCAAAACCTATTTTATTATTTTTTAGTATTTATATACCTTTTTGCATTGGTGCAAAGGGTCTAGAATCAGTGAAGACTACAGACCATGATGCTTTTAATCAATTTGAAGTGCAAGCTTTTTTCAAAACCATTTTCAGTGTTCATGTGTGATGACCTATGGAATTTATGTCAGTACATGATTTTAATTACTTAATAAAATCCTCTTATTTTAATCTATGACTTATGCTATTTGATTCTGAATGAATCTTTGATAATTTTGTTTAAGATTCCTTAAGACAATTTTGCCATTTACAATTTTTTATAATAATGAATTAAAAAAATTGTAGATTTACTTATTGCTAGTTGATCATTGCAATCCACTATTAAAATGTAGGCACATTTTCTCTCTTATATGAGATAAAAATTGTTATTTATTTACTTTAAATTGTACATATATAGATATTCTAGAAAATACCAAAAGAATTGTTTGAATAGTATGAAAAAAAGAAAATATTTTCGAAGTTTCTATTTAAATCTTCTGCCAAAAAATACCTATTTGATCTTTTGAATTCAATTCCAATTAGGATTTTGAATTTCATGATGCGTGGTGTTATGCTCATTTAAAACCTTTAATCAATGTTATTTAGATTGATTAAATGCTTGTTTAAATGTGCATGTGATGTGGATATTGGCACATTGATAATGTACAAGACTTAGGAACAAGTGTTTGATAAATAGAATCTCAAGAAAATTTCTTCTTCTTCTTCTTCTTCTTCTTTTTTTCTTTGTATTCCATATATATGTTAACACCAAGTAGTCCACATACCCATTGTATTAGAAGTCCATTTCCCTCTATAGTTCCATATGCATATGGCAGTAATAATTTTATAGTATAAGCTTGTGATACATTTATGCATTGCTCTTGTTTAATGTTTCTAGCATTCAGGTGTTGTTTTAAGCAATTGGTAGTTGTATTGTCATTGCAATGAAAAAATTATTAAAAAAAATTGTGCAATTTTTCTCTCATATTAGACATATAAAAACATGGTGCAAGTGTACAAATATACTCAAATAAAGAGTCATGGAAGTCATTGACATTTTTCCCATAGATCAATAAGCTTGTTCAAGTAACATTTTCTCAATTGACAGTATGTCAAATTTTCCAAACGAGAATTGGTATGGAAAAATGCACGAGCCAATTTCTTCATCTATTGAAGTTAGAATATCTATTGTGCTATGTAACAAGAATGGCTCAAAAAATCCACATACAAAATGTTGGTTATGTTGCAAAATATTATATTGATGGCCATCAATGTCTGGATTGAACTATAGATCTTAGTTTAATTTTGGTTTTAGATAGGAAACGAGACCTTTGTTACAAGAGGTATACAACCATACCAAATGAAAAAAAATATACATATAATTGGAACTTTGATTGACAAAATATTGACTTGTTGCAAGAGTATTTTTTCCACCTATCAACGATTCCTTATGTAAATTGGATGCAAGCATAACAATTATTGCAGTCATAATTGTGTCTGGATCCTCGTTCACATTGGTAATGCTTATAATATAGCAGACTCATATACTTCTTGTTATAATGTTTATCATTGTATATGGAAAAGTGAAGTTATTATTATTTTCAGCATTGTTGTAAATGTTTGCTCAAGAAGGCACATTCCACTAGTTTTTGCTACAATATTGTTTCTTGTAATGTATGTGTGTCATTATTTCCATAAAAATAGTTATGCCTATAATATGAAGCACAATGTGACAACATGTTCCATGTTGAACCTCGGTTCCACACTGGGTGTGCCGAGAGTTCCAGCAAAAGAGTTGTTATACACAGAACTAGCATAAGTAGTTGTGCCAATACATGCACATTTCATCAAAAATTTATCTTTCATTTACTACATTTTTGTATTCTTTTCTATAAAGTATTTAGCTCTGAATACAACTAGAACTATAGAACTTATAGTTATCAGGTTGTTTTTCTAACAAAATAGGCCTTTTTAGAACATATGTTTCTTTTCCAGTTCGAGAAGTGTTAATGAAAATTGTTTTTCCAGAAGCTGAATACAAAGGAAATGACAAAGCAATGTGCACTTCTTGTCGACTTGAAATTTGTTGCATATTTATCAATGTGTTTCCAAATTTTCAAATAGCTTCAATTTTGTTTTCTCCACAAGATATGTGATTTTTTTCGAATTTGTTTAAATGCAATTGTCATGTAGCGATCCATTTTTGTCATATAGGAGTTGCAATATGTTTCTACAACATAGGCATCTAAAATAGATCGAGAATCTATGTTTTCTTTCCACACTATGTTCTTATATTCATTTATGTCAAGTGTTTAGATCTGAATACAACTACAACTAGAGAGCTTTGCTTATCTAGTTGTATTGATACCAAAGGAAATATATATAGAAATGTATTTCTAGGTATGAATGTAGACAAAAAAAATAAATAAATGCATCCTTTGAGAATCACTCGTTGAAATTCTAGAAGACTTTATAGTGTCACAAAACATATAGACTCATGATATCAATAATTGACCTGAGATTTAAGAAATAATTATGAGTGTGCACAAAGTATAGTCTTTTCATAGCCTGTTGGACAAAGCCAATTCTAGTCTTCTTTATTTGCTTGTTCTGTAATTTTTTGGTATGAAACATATAATCTAAAAATTCATGGAACAATTCGCATTTGTGTTATCGAGTTTACAAGAAGCCTTTTTTCTTTTGTGCACCACAAAAAGAATAAAAAAAAAGGCTGAAACATTTTTTTTCTTTTTTGAAGACTTAAGTGAGAAGTCGAATCCAAAAACATTTTGTAGGAAAAAAACACAATCTCCCAACTACCCGACCTTTCGACCACTTAACTAGAAACATGAGGTAACTACGGTTTTTTTTAAATAATCGGCTCGACCACCCAACCTCAGCATTGCGTGACTGTCAAACTATCCGACCTCATGAAACCACCCAACTATGGTATAGTCGGGGTTGCGATAGAATAAATGAAGTATAAAACAAAATAAACACTTGACTGTCTAACCTCCCAACTATACGATCAGCCCAATAAAAAAAATTCCCTTACAGTCTCGACAATAATCTTGTACTTTCGTGCTTTGAGAATCAGATACTGAAAGTCTAGTCTTGTTTATTTATTTTGTTTTGTAATTATTTGATTTGAAATATATAATTTAAAAATTCACGTAATAATTTTCATTCTTGTTATCAGGTTTACAAGAAGCATTTTTTGTTTTGACGATCAAAAAATGAATAAAAATAGAAGTCTTAAACAATTTTTTTCTTTTTTGATGACTTAAGTTGGAGGTCGGGTCCAAAAAAAATTTGTAGGAAAAAAATATAGCCTCCCGACTACCCAACCTTCCAACCACCTACTAGTAACAGGCAGTGACTATGTTTTTTTTTATAAATAATTGGCCCGACCTCCTGACCTCATCATTTCCCGACTTTCAAATTACTTGACCTAATGAAACCACCCGACTATGGTATAATTGGGTTCATGATATAATAAATGTATCATAAAACAAAACAAAAAAAGCACCCGATTGTCTGACCTCCCAACTGTACAATCGACCAAATAAAAAAAACAATATCCCTTATAGTCTCGACATTTATCTTTTACTTTTCACACTTTGAGAATTAGTTATTGAAAGTCTAGTCTTCTTTATTTATTTGTTCTCTATTTTTTTAATTGAAACATATAATTTAAAAATTCACATAATAATTTGTATTCTTGTTATCAGGTTTACAAGATGTCTTTCGTTCTTTTGTGGATCAAAAAATGTATAAAAACAAAAGCCTTAAACAATTTTTTTATTTTTTGAAGACTTAAGTCAGAGATCAGATCCAGAAAGTTTTTTGTAAAAAAAAATTAACTTGATGACTACCTGACCTTCCAATCACCCGACTACCAACTCGTGGTGACTGCGGATGCATACGACCTGACCTCTTGACCTTAGACTAAGTCGCTTTCAGCACCACTTTTCTTATTCCATTATGCAACTATTGCTCCATCCTCCAAACTCTCAGTTATCCACCTCGCTGCTTGAACCGTGCATATAATCCACGTTTGATCTCCAATCGTACAACAAGAGAATCCAACTGCCCCAATTAGAATTCTTCCTGCCCACAATCCTGGCTGCAACAAGATAAGCCTTATTTGATTCTTTCTGTAATGTCAACATTTTGTCCCTTTGATCCACATCAAACATCCTTTCTTATTATTCAAGAATGGTTTCATCATGGATCTTTGGCTCTATGCCAAGCAAAGTCTTTACTCGACATTTCTGCACTCTCCCCAAAGAGCAGGTTTGTTGTTGCATGAACTACCTCGAGCTAATCCTCTCAATTGTGGCGTGCTTTTATGGATCCATTCTGCTTCTAGATCTAAATCAACACCTTGCCACTCAATCAAAGTGATACTAAGATGTTCCACAATGTTACCCCTTCTGAGCTAAGGTGATAGCTACATTGAGGAATTAATATCTCGTGGTGCTTCTCTACCTTCGGGTAGGAAATTCCTCATATGGAAGTGCAAGCACTCTTGTAGCTATTATCTTACAAAATCCTGGCACCACCTTACAACGGGGTTCCAACTCACCTTCCACACGCCAACTATTCCAAAATCCTCATGAACTCTCGCAGCAACTCTCAGCAACTCCTCGAGATTGCTCATGGGTAGTCGGGACAATTTGCTATTGACAGGGGCTTATGACCCTCATTTCCAAGCTCCATGTGGAAGGAATGTATGCCCGTGCACAACAAAGGCTAAATTCGATGGAAGTAACACAACAAGACATGATCAGCCTAGGAACATTCGCTTGATCTTTGGCATATTGTTCGTCTATCAGCACAATATTTTGTAAATAGATATCTTGTTGTACACATTGATCGACTTTGTCAAGAAAAGCGTCTCTATTATAAATTTGTACATTAATACAAAGGGTCTCAGAACCCAATTCTTCTTACTGATCATGTTTTGGAATTGTAATAGATCATTGAGGTCCTTAGCTTCATTTATTGAACTATTTATGATACCATTAAGCATTTACGAAACAATTTTATGGGATTCTTCTCCACTCTGAAATTTAGATACTTTGTAATTACTATCTTTTACTATATTAACTTATTTACTTTTTCATACAAGCGTAGGACACATGTGCCGATGCATAATCATATCCACGATCAATATAAAAATCAGGAAAATATTGCTTCACAGTTGCATCACAGATATATACAAAACAATACATGTTGCAATTGTTGTTTAACCATATCGATTACAACTAAACCAGTTTCATAGTTGCATCACAGATATATAAAAAACAATACATATTGCAATTGTTGTTTATCCATATCGATTACAACGAAATTGCAGCATAAACCATTAATTGCAAATACTATTCATACAATATTTATCTTTTTTATCTACAGTAAAACTAAATCTGACTCTCTATCCACATCCTCTCTTCCAAATGTTTCTCTTTCTTTCGATCAATCTTCTTGTCCCTCCATTATTGTTGTATCCTTTCTCTTGCAATCACTCCATAAATTATGTCTTATTTTTCTCCTTGTATTATCTCAAACAAGCATGGGCCTGAATATTTTCCTCAGACCATTTATTTTCAGGAACCATCGCCTTTACTTCATGGACCATTCAACCTTTAATGCCTATCGTTAAGTTCATGTCTCTTCTTTGCACAATAAATTGTATCATCCCTACCAAGGAATTCAGTTATGTCTCTTCTTTGCACAATAAATTGTATCATCCCTACTAGGAATTCTCCATCCCTAGCTCTAGAATCCATATCCACACACTCAGCCACCCCCTTTTTTTTGTTATTCCAAATATTACAACATATGTGCATTTTTTTATGATGCAGCTCATACCAGAACCTTGGGTGGTACTCTCACATAGAAAATAAAATTCCTAAGAACTAATAATAAACAAAAACCCTTTTCTATTCTTGTTCATCGATGTCATGTAAAGTGAAGAAAATGTCGAAGTGCTCCAATTGTTTTCTTATCTGTTAAAGAAATAAATTTTCTATTAAAATAATAACTATATATATATATCAGTACACAACCAAAAAAATATAGTCCAATGTTTTTGCCTATGTAAATAAAAGAAGAAAAACACAAATGTCTAAATAATTTTCTATTAAAATAATAACTATAAATATCAGTATACAACCAAACAAAGTAGTCCAATGATTTTGCCTATTTAAATAAAAGAAACAAAGACACAAATGTCATTTGGTAAACCTAATTTTTGAAAAAACAACTTGTTTTGGCATCCTATGTAAATAAATACCAATAAAATTAGGCTGAACTAAAAAAAAAAAATGATATTATCAAAAGTGTTGTTTTGGAAAAAGCTAAAAAAATGATATTAACAAAAGTATCATTTTGGAAAAATCTAGGTAAAAGTATTTTTTTTGCAAAAACAACTTGTTTTAGCATCCCATGTAAATAAATACCAATAAAACTTGGTTGAACTAAAATAAAATGATATTATCAAAAATTGATGTTTTTCTTGAATTAAGAATAATCTATAAAATTACATTTAGAAATTAAAATTAAATATTTTGAAATTAAAAATTAAAATAAAATTGATTAGAATTAGTTTCAAAATATTTAGTCTTATTTTAACCTTGTTTTTAAGAATTAGCATTTTCTTCTTCACACATGACATTTTAACTAAATAAACTAAAAACTATACACACACAATTCAAGTATACAAATAAGCAGTGGCATGCATTTCAAAATAAACTCACAGGTCAAAATCGATTGTTTTCACACCTTCCCACTCATTTTCAGAGCTTCAACAAAAGATTTTGACAGTTTGGCAAAAACTTTAACCTTATATTTTCACCTCATGACAAGCAATTTGCCCATCAAATTTCATCCCTACCTCCCACAACAACCTATAAAATATTTCAATATTTAATTGAATGTAAAACATATTACAATTGCAGCTCACCATGTGACTTTTGTGGCTACTTTGTTGGCATGTAGCAAAAAAGGCACCCTGCAATTTTACATTGTCGGCATTTAGCAGAATGTAAAACAGATTGCAACTGCAGTTCACCATGTGATTTTTGTGTCTAATTTATTGGCATGTAGCAAAAAAGGCACGCTGCAATTTTAAGTTGTTGGCATTTAGCAAAGGGCACGTTGAGTAAAAGCAATTTTTTTTTCCAAAAAAACAATTTGTATTTTCATCTTATGTAAACAAAAATCAATAAAAAAATTTAACTCAAAAACCAAAAAAAATGATATTAAAAAAAAATTAACTCAAAAACCAGAAAAAATGATATTATTAAATGTTGTTGTTTTTCATGAATTAAGAATAACTTTTAAAATTATACTTGAAAATTAAAATTTAATATTTTCAAATTAGAAATTAAAATCAAATAATTTAGAATTAGTTTCAGAATATTTATTCTTATTTTATTTTTGTTTTTAAAAATTAATTAAGACAAAATTTTCTTTGTGTATATGAGTTTGAGCTATAAGTTCATTTTCTTCTTCACACATAATATTTTAACTAAATAAATTAAAAATTATATACACACAATTCATGCATACAAATAAGCAGTAATATACATAATGTCACCAAATAGCTTTTGTTTGTTTACATATAATTGAGTATACTCTTCCCAATCAGAAAAATAGAGTTTGACTAACAATTTGCCCATCATAAAACATTCTACCAATTTTTAACCTGCAAAATTTTTTAATATCTTTTTTTAAATGCTCACAACTGTACAAAACTTATTATTTATGAGTTACATGTTTTTGAGAACGTTACTAATACTCATTATTATTCAAAAAAAAACCAAAAAAATTTCAATTTATATAATCAAGAAAATTTCCAATACTCATTCTTATTCAAAAAAACCAAAAAAAAATCAATTTATATAATCAAGAAAATTTCCAATTTATATAATAGCTAAGCAAGATTCAGTCTAAAGGCAAGCCCACCATCTTATTTCTATAAAAAAACTAACAGTTTATGGCCATTTTATTATATTTCTTCTTGGGAGTTGGTTAATGGAAATTGGCCTTTCTATTTCCAGAGTGCCAACTGTGCCCAGTGCCAAGAAATAACCAATACTGGATAAGAGCACTTGTCATCTTGGCATAGCCCAAGTGGATTCACGCACGGGTCAAATGAAAATAGGCGCGAAAATATATCGAGGGAGAGGAGCCGAGTATGTTTCTGTTGTAGCCGCTACAACACCACCCAAAATTTTGGGTATATTTAAAATTTCGGGTTCCCCCTCTGCTCGTCTAGGCGTTAAAGTCTTTCACCTGACCTGCAGTCAGCGACATCCCGCCGACCTATCCCCAACCCCTCACGAGTTGTCCCATCACTGTGACTTGATGCTGTCGCTGCAATCATGCCATACGTGGGAAAGAACATCTAGCATACGTTTGAACATTCGTAACGCAGTCGCGCCATGTGTAATGAGATTGCCATGCATACGTTTGAATGGAAACCTTTTTGTTTTAACGATTAAAGGCCCTGTCACCGTAGGTCATTAAGCATGTGGTTTGAATACCTTTGTTACATTTGCTAGTCTCATATGTTTTATCTGTGGTCACCATTATCAAAGAATAATTATGATGTCGTAATGTTCCACACAGGTCGACCCCATGGGTGACAAACCCCTCAGTCGTATCACGACATCAAGGGTAATAAAATTGGGCTCAACGATGAGGCAAAAGTTGTGGAACAGGGGAGGATCAGGAGCAAGTAATCAGTACTGTTAAAGGGAGCATGGTGCGATACATGTTGATCATAGAGACTATGTCACTGAATGCAAGAGCTTTCTTCACTAGTGCGCACTAGATGTTTAAAAAACGCTCCATTGGAAATGTCCAGATCCTACATCATACCATCTCAATGTCAATGGGCGCACGCAAAGAAACATAGTTCGCCACTTCGATGAGTCTAGTATAGCCCAGTGAACAAAGCGGACTCAGAAGTTTTCTCTAGACAATGACCATCTCATTCGAGGCGTTCCTGTGCCAGGTAGCAGTGTGAAAGCGCACATGTTGGTTTGGCAAGCCAAAGGCAGAGTCTTCAAATATGTGGGCGCATCGTTGAGAAACAATATTTATGAATCCTAAGCTACATGGTGTGAAATTATTTATGCTGCAAGGAGTACAACGTGGAGCAAGGAAATGGCATTAAAACCCTAGTCTCCTTGTCTATGCGGGACCACAAGAGATGAGGAACCTCGAATTGAACCCAAAAGGTCATGTTTGAACGCATACGCCTTTTGGTAGCCAGGCCCATGGATGTATCTGCACAGAGAGTCTCTAGAACCACAAAGTAGAAAAGGGTCAACATTAAAAGCAGCCATCATGCGGTTTGAGCAGTAGATTTCAACTCTCGACCTTTCAAAACAAAAGCATTCATGTTATGAGGTGGTGGTCGTGGCATAAAAGATTGTTATCTAGTTGCGCTAGCAATCGGAATAAAAGCAAATGTCATATTGTATATTAAAACTAAGGCACAAAAGGATAGAAACATATGGTTTTAATATTATATGAAATGCACGGATCATGGATCATATAAAGATACATTTCCAATAGGTTTAAAATCTTTTGAACAGATATATTAATCAAATCATATGGTAGCACTATGTGAAGACTTTATAAGTGGGGGCACATCCATATAAGAGCGCGGATAAGAACTCTATCAAATGCATTAATCGAGCTAAAATATTTCTTTGGTGGAGTTTGGATTGATGGTAAAACGACGTGGAGCAGATAAACTATGGTCGAAACTTATGTTTCAAACATGGCAGCGGATATTATTATGGCGCATGTATGACAATCTACAGTCATTTTTTAGAGGTGTAGTGCCACGTAAGATGGTGCAACAAAATACATGCGCACGTGGCACAGAGTCAAAGGCTCGTTGGCAGTTTTTCAAATCGTGGTTAATGATTTTTGAGCAAATATACGTGCAAAGGATCAGAACCATGTGAAACTCATGACAACAGAGCTCAAACATTTCTGTGGTGCAGTTTCGACTTACGTTAAAATGTATTAAGCATATATAATGGTCAGAGGACATGTATGGGCATGTGGCATCGAGCCAAAGGGTCGATAGTGGACAATGTACGTGGGAAACATGGCGCAAAGCTACATGCACACGTTGCATGGAGTCAAACCTCCGATGGCACGTTTTTATTTACGTTAAAACATTTGAGGGAGGTACATATACATAAGGTGTTAAATTCTACGATTAAAATGGCGAATCAGGACTATGTGAAAACACGTTGCGTGGAGCCAACGTTCGAAGTCTACATTAAAATAATGCCCACTACTACCAAATCTATAATAATAATACATTAGGAAACATCGATCCTCACGGAAAACCATGAGTAATTCATGTGGAATTCTCATTCAACACGGCACAGAGTTGAAAAATTCGTGGTTGCGGTCCAACAACGGGGAAGTTGGCAGTGCGTGTTGGGACCTACACATGAAGTCAATCCCACTAACTCCTTGATGTTGTAATGATAACGCCAGAGAGTATCACCAACCAGTTGCCAAGGTCGAGAAATCTGAAGCAATCTATGGCTTAATCGTTGCGGACGTGGCCTGTGTGAAATATCTGAATGGGGAGTTCCTCCTATAAATACGGAGAATGAAGAGCTGAGTTCAAACTGCAAAGCACTTTCACTGCATTACTGCTTTTCCTCCTCAGCTTCTTAATACACATGGCGAGTGACTTTTCAACCAAGGCATGAAGCATAGTGCCTGAAAATCGGTAACCACGTAAAACCGCCAAGCAAAGCATACAAGGAACGTTCGAGCGGCTCAAATGTTTTATGCCGAAGTGTTAGTCCATGAAAAAACTCGTGGAGCGGATGCACATGTATAACAGTTACAATTTTACGTTCAAAGCATGGAGCCAAAGGTTCGAGGGTGGTTTTCAAATCATGTTTAGTCAAAATCCGTGGGCAGGTATGTATGTGTGCAATCAACTCCACATCGGAAACATAGCACAGAACGCCATGGAGACATTGTAAATTGGTGAAAGGGTCCCACGCCAGAGTTTTAGTCATTGGAGCAAACACATATGGCATTCACGTTTTATGATTGAGAAGGTCGCAGGGTCGCAGAGACAAAGCATTCCCCAAGGTTGCGACTCAGCCAGTTTGCGACCCAGCGACCCCTTCAAGTCGCACGTTACTCAGGTCGCAGGGTCGCTAAACGGTCTGCTCATGAGGAGCTGCGACCCAAGGAATTCTCCAACCTGCGACCCCATCAGGAAATGCAAATGCATGATCGTCCACGTGTTCATTCACCGAAAAAGCTGCTGATGTGCCGCATTATATGGATGGGCTGCCCAGTGCATGCTGCCATGCGCCAGCAGTGATTATGCTGCTATACTGCTATTACCTCCCAAACCCAAAGGGCAGTTTTATCGTCCGGTTCAACGACATCTCGGCAAAAGCTTTCAAACGCCCCTCTCTGAATATCTACGCAGCGTTTCTCCTCCTCCACGCCTTGTCCGTGAGACTTCCTGAGTCAACCGATCCAATTTGGACATGAGATATTCCACGGCTTGCCTGTGAGGTATCATTTGTTACCTAGCCATCTACAGATTTTCAAAGCAAGCACTTGCTATCTCAGAAAACCGTTCGTTGAAAGCCCAAATGCCTCTCAGGCCGTTGTTTTCCTGCCCCTTATTACTTCTTCTTGTGAGATTATTTACCGGGTTGTCTCATATCTGCGTTTCAAGCGATGTCATCATTGGAGGAAGCAAAGGAGATGTGGTCCAATATCCGACAGATCAGTACAGTGAGGAGTATGAAATAATGGCTCATAACAGTATATGGCAACTTAAGAAACTTGTAGTAAGGTATTGCAACTGGGGAAGGGAGATGTTGTGGAATAAGAGAGTTCATCCAGTCTCATCTACCGTCGCTCCAGATGAACAACCCTCAGGTGGAGGTGGTTACTGAAATGATGCGTGGGGAGCATCTACATTTGATAGGATATTATAGGTGCTCAACAGTGCGAATGGGTAATTCTAGAAATGTGGACGCCGAAGATATTTTGCTACAGGCAATGAGACTCCGAAATGCCTTGGGATTGAAAGTGACCAAATTGAAAAATCGACATCTGATGAAGGCTTGGGAGCAGATATATGACAAGTGGTCAGAGCTGCGTTTAAACGTGAAGCCAGGCCTCATAAACAGATCTACGATGGCAATGTACAAGTGGACGAGAATGCAGAAGGTTCAGGTCTAGTTCCATTTGACTGTTGGCTATGTTTGCGAGGGATCAAACAATGGTTTTTCATATTGAGAAACAACAGGAGAACGCAAGGAAGACTGCCGAAGTTTATCATCTCATCCTCTGATTGAGAAACGATATTATGCTGGTTTTCTTGGCCACCCAGGGGTCTTAATTTATTGTTCTTCACTCTTGCAAATTAATTAATGCCTTTAACATTGTTATTTTTCAATCATGGAGATATGTGACCTACGTTATTTTATTGCAGGAAGAACCTTTTAGTCTGCATAACGAGCCAGAGTCTGCCTCAGCAAACAAGGGACCTTCTCAAAACAAGTCGCAGAGGTCGCCAGGTCGCTAAGTCGCACTCCCTGTCAAAAGCCCGACGGCGCGACCTAGCGACCCAGCGACTAGGTCGCAGGTCGCACATTTGCCTAGGTCGCAGGTCGCAGATCCATGGAGGTCGCAGGTCGCACATTGCCCCGGGTCGCAAATCGTTGAGGTCGCAGGTCGCAAATCTGCCTAGGTCGCAAGTCGCATATTCCCTGAGGTCGCAAGTCGCACATTGCCCCGGGTCGCAAGTCGCAGAGGTCGCCAGGTCGCAAGTCGCACCCCTTGGTAAATACCCGACAGCGCGACCCAACGACCCAGCGACTAGGTCGCAGGTCGCAACAACGGCTTAGGTCGCAGGTTATAGAAAAGACTGGGTCGCAAGGAAGCCAAACCGTCGGGAAGCTAAAAAGTCAGGGACCCCAGAGGGCAAGCTTTTCCCTATAAATACTTCCTCCGAGAACTTAATAAAGGCTTTTTCTTTTGGAGACTCAAGAGCTACATTGCATTGTATTGAAATATTATACTCTTGTGCATGTGAATACAGATACTTGTTACAACCCCTTTGTTTGGATGATGTGTTTTACTGCGTGAACACTAAGTGTATTTTCTTATACAGTTTCAGAACATCTTTTGATTAATGAAGCTGCCTCTCTTTATAGCATCATTTATGCATCATGGCTATCTGTGTTTGTGTTGATGATGTTCAGTTTACCATTTGCTCTATTAATGAATGTTAACGAACTATTTTGTTAGCATTTCGTTTTATCTTTCAGAAAGTAAAGGGACATCTCGCCATAAAGAACTATTTCTGTTGTGGTTAGACTACCTTATAAGCAGTACCCCAAAGACGTGTTGCTAACAACATCTCCTTAGGCGTACATGCTTTATTTATTGCCTCGCTACGCGTAGTGTTTTATTCGTGTTTAATACATCAGTCATGTATTCTGTATCATGTGAATAAGTATGTGTCCACAGGTTCAATCAGGTTCTTTTGAGACCGAAGGGAAGGCGTCTTAAGCGGTAGCCGGACCCACACCCCGGACGGGATCCCTACTCCAAACGGTTCAAGGTCTAATTGGGACTTTCTACCGGGGAGATCCCCTACTGTTGGCCGGACAAATTTTCCCATCAACAGAATTGGCGCTAGAAGGAGGGCCTGACCTCCGACCAGATGTTTAACGAAAAGGGGGAGGCCAGATGACAAGCTGAGCCTTTAGAGCCTGCAGTTAATCTCATATCTGTAATGGCTCGTTCCCAAATCATTCTCCCGAGATGTTTGTCGGAGTTTTATGAACCTGGATACTTCATCCCCGATAAACTTATGTATCACTTGTCCCAGTTAAAATTTGATGGTGAAAATGGGGTGTCCATAACCCAACACTGTTCAGATTTTTGTGACTTTGGTGAGTGCTATGAAATTGACAATGAGGGTTTGTTTTGTTTGCTTTTCTTCCTCACCCTCAAAGGTCGCGCTAAGAAATGGTGCTGCACTTTTCCGGAATCTTCCATCCATTCATTTGAACAACTCGCCAGTGAATTAAAACAAGCTTTTCACAAGTATGATTTTCATAACGTTTTACTAAAGATAAATGACATCAGAATGGAACCTCAGGAATCTTTAGATGAGTTCTCTATCAGATTCGTTCATTATTGTTTTGAGTTCCCTGAAAAGGATGTCGATTGGAGGTTGTTAAGAGAACAGTTCGCGTATGTGATTCTCGTTTCCCTTGAACCATTTCAGTTAGCAACCCGACCTGAGCCTAGTGTTCCCTATGACAACCCGCGAGTCAACGGTTGTTCTGACCTTGAGTCTTTCACGTACCATGTTGAATCTGAACACCCTAGTGGCTCATTATCTTTTTTGGCTCATGAAACCTACCCCGAGCCCACTCGATGTCTCCCTGGACTTAGTCCTAAATCTGGTTCACATTCAAATTATGAATCAGATTCACATTCGGATGATGAATCTGGTTCACATTCGGATTATGAATCTGGTTCACATTCAGATTATGAATCTAGTTCTTATTTGGATTACGAATCTGGTTCAGATTCGGATGATGAATATGGGTCACGTTCGGACTATGAATCTGGTTCACATACGGATTATGAATCGACTCCTACCCCGCATAAAGTTGATTCCCTTACAAGGTCTACCAGGTCATCGTTTTCTCTGAATGATATGGATGCGCGGGTCGGAAAGCCTCGTATGGCTAACGCCCCTGCGACTCAATCTATTCGTTCATTACTCCCCGGTTGGTTTCCCGATCCCGGCACACCAGTAACTTCTTCGAGACATTCAAAATTTCCTTATACTAGTATTGGCGACAATCATAAGCACACCGATGGTGTTCTACCATCGCAGATCAAAATCGATGAATCTTTTAGATCTAATCTTTCTCAATCGGAATCTTTAGACAGCCATGGGATCGATTATCTGATTGGGCAACCTCAAGATGTCCTCTTTATTGATCCATCCCAGTCGGTAACTCTCGGGGAGCCTGACATGCCAGGTGCCCAACTCGACCACATCTGATCAGGAGCTCAGGACCAAGTGTTGTAAAATGGTCAAAAATGAAGGTGCTCAGAACTAGTTTGAACCTGAACGACTGGAAAGAGCTCGTCAATACATTCCCAATGCCGTGAACGGCACTCAAATCCGATGTCGTATGCAGAAGTTATTCAAGTTTAAAGATCCGCTAATTTTAATTAAAAAGGCCAAAATTTGACTTTGGGAAAAAAATATTTTTATTAAAAAAAGAATATTCCATAGAATATTCTGGGAATATTCCGTGGAATATTCCACAGAATATTCTGCGGAATATTCCACTTGTGGCCAATTATAAAGCGCCACGTGGCTAGCCCGGAGGCCGCCACGTGGGCCCCCAAGTCGGATTGGCATGGCGTGTTCAAAAGTTTATGGGCTCGACGAGTTTCGAACCGTGGTCGGGCGGATTATAACAAGGCGGCTTAACCAATAGGCCAATGGTTTCATTGTTTTTAAAACATTGCAATCGGCATATATTTAAACCGTGGGGTTTGTTTGGGCGGGCCCGGAAGGGGGCCAGCCCCTCGGGGCTAGCCCCCTGCGCAAGGCTCGAGGGCCCGAGAACCCGAGCTAAGCATCGGCGCGCGAGTTAAGCGTGGTCACACGGACGGCGGAGGGTACCGGAAAACGTTCGCTGTTATATGCGTTCAACTTTATTGTTGCCCAACCAATTTCCGAGCGGCAAGGGCGTATGGTGCTTATCCTATAGCCTTGTCTTTTGGCGGTAATTACGGAGGTCCCTCCAAATTCGGCGCCGACTCCAAGTTTGTCGGACTTAACTGGCAGTGTCTCCAGAATTAGCTGGAGTTTGTTTAGTCCAACTGGGAGATGGAGTAAATGTGGCATAACTTTGGCTAGGAAAGTGCGTTTCACATGAAAATTTGTTTTTTGATTTTTGGGTCTGCTTCGACCTTGAAGCCATTGGCACGGGTTTCAGGAACCATCGGAGGAGTCGTTTGGTGATTTCCTACGTGAAGTTCCGGGGGAGCCCTTTGAGGCAAATCGGTTGGGGCTGCATTAGGTGTGCGGCCGATGGTCATGAAGGGTTCATTCACGAAGTTTTCAGCATTAAGATCCATTTCTGACTCGATTTTCCACTGAGCATTCTTCTGCTGTTTAAAGCTTGGAAGCTTTCAGAACCCACTTTAGTCATTTTCGATCTTGGGCTTGTTTGGGGGCTATGTTCATCCATTTTTGGTGATTCAAAAGCATATTTCTGCTATTTTAGACCTTCTGAGTCTAATGGCAGAGGTTTCAGAACCAATTGAGGTCATATTCACCTCGAAATTCTCCATGCAAGTCTAAAGGGCCACCAGGGCCAATTGGGGAAAGTACTGTATAAGGTACAATTTCACTGTTTAGTGTTTGGGAAAGAGCATGTTTAGCTAATTCCTATCTTCTGATTCTGTATTTACAGTCAGATCTGTCTTTCGAGACACTCATATTCTTGTATTAGTCTTTGTAGCATTTTTAATACAAGAGGACAAGCCTAGTTTGAGAGGCTTGGTCCAGCAGATGTAGCCCAGAGGGGGGGTGAACTGCTTTATCATTTTGATGTCTTTATTTGCTGAAGATGATATGCTAAACAAAACTGATATAAAGTGTTAAACAACAAATATACATAACTTGCATACACACATAATCACCTACTCAGCTGCAAAAAGTTATTTGTCTTATTCCGCAAGACATCAAACTTCAAGTATGTGTATGTCAAAGACTTCTAAGTGTTTACTTCATTATTTCTTTAGGCAGAGTCTGTAGAGGGCCAGATAGCCTCTGGAACTCATCCTCTCTTTAGAGGTGACATGTCCGGTGAATGCCCCTACAGTCTATCTCTGTATAATAAATAAGAAGTTTTCACATTTTCAGAGGTCACTTGGAGTGTATAGCTCACATTTGAAATTATGGGAAATGGATACCTTGCACCCTTAAACAAGTACATTCCATTTTCAGATCAGATGGTATCAGAGCACTAGGTTTGCTTGATTGACATCACTAGCTTGATTGTGTAGCTTGAAAGGTGTCTTAAGCAGTGTTGAAGATTGACTGCTTTATTATTCTGCAAACTACTTGTTGTTTGAGTTTGCTGAAGCTCTTTTGTTCATTTTTATAATGACAACTTTCATAAGTGAGTTCTCAAAATCGTCCTCCTTCACAAGATTTTTTTGATGAAGGCTTGAAGCAAGAATTTTTCATCATGATGAATATGGTGAGAGAAATGTATGAGGATGAAAGAAAGAGCTCTAGACTTCAAGAGCAGTTGAATTCCATGAGGGAAGAGAAGCAGTTTCTTTCTGACCAATTGCAGGAAATGGAAGGCCAACTTCGTATTGCAAACATGAAGCTGGAAAGGATGCATGAGTTGGAGACACAACTCCTTGTTGCCAAAGAAGCCTTAGCCAAGTATCAGCTTGAAGAAGAGGTAAACAATTCTAGTTTGTCTTCAATTTCTTATAAGAATGTTTATGCTGGTTCTTTTGAGAAACATACCAAAGGCATAGGGTCCAAGTTGATGTCCAAAATGGGATATGAAGGAAAAGGATTGGGAAAACATGCACAGGGTATAGTTGAGCCTATAATGGTTGAGGTAAGGCCTAAGAATTTGGGTCTTGGCTATGGAAAATCTTATGGAGAAAGTTCCAAAGAAGCCATGAAGGAAGAAGGTGTGCATCAGCATGCACTTGAACAAGGGAGTGGTGAAAGCTCTAAAACCATTGATGGGATTCATAGTGTTCCAAAGGGAGCTTCTTCTTCTTTCGATTCACCTCCTCATGAAGGTAATGAAGGTGAAAGAGAAAGGTATAAATCTGATTTCAATCATATTTCCTTTGATCATGTAAAGCATGGAAAATTTCCACACAAGCATGGGAAAAGAATTGCATGTTCTTTTTGTGGTTTGTTTAACCATAGTGTTTCTAGATGTTGGAAAAGAATGGCAACATACAAGAAACTTTTGAAGGAAAGGAGGCAAGAAGCCAAAGTTCCAATGAACAATGCAAATCATGCGGTCAAGAAGATGAACATGTGTTGCACTTATTGCCATAAGCAAGGACATCTTGTTGAAAGGTGTTGGACTCTGAATCCAACAATGCTTCCACAAAAGTTGAAGAAGTGGGAGAAAGAGTATGGCAAGAATGGGAAGGAAGTTTCCATCATTGATATGTGTCAGGATGATACACATGTTGATATCGATGTGCAGTTAAAGGAATCACCTTTGAAATGAATTGGTAAGAAATGGTTAGAATTCTTATCCAATTAAAGTTGCATGTCTTTTGATTGAATGCATTTTCTTTGTTAAGGGAATGCAAGTTGCAGGATGGAAAAGCTGAGTATGAGACTCACTCTATCGTAGCGAAAGTTATATTCATTTCAACTTTGAAAGTACATGTACATGTGATTGAGGATCTTGTACTTATGATTGTACTTAAGAAAAAGTTGAAGGATAAACTGCATGCATGAGAATGAGATGCATGAGCACAGGGATCATGATGATTTCCTTGTATTTTAAACATGTATGTGTGATTAACTTGAAGGGTTGATTACTTTGTTTTTAACCATGCATGTAATGTAATATTGACTTGGAAAAAGTTAATTTGATCTCCAAGATTGTAAAGAGGAGAAATGATGAAGTGTTTCATCTTTGTAAAAGCCTTCTCATTTGGGAGGCAGCTCTTCTTCTGGAGCGGAGGTGCCATGGATGGGCATTGTGACAGTTGGCAAGCCCACATGTTCAGGGGAATATTTCAGCTCATATATCAGCAAGTTTCATTGCTGGTTCCTGCAATTTCAGATTTGTCTGGCGAAAGAACTTGGTTGGGATTCGACAAGTACTTGGCGTATGCAGCAAAAAGTCGCCATCACGACAGTTAGCAAGGCAGGACATTTTTGGCATCAGTATGCTCTTTTGGCTGACTGGAAGAGGATATTTCTATTCCTAAATTGCTGTACAATTCAGATCAGAGATTCAGTAAGATTTTGGGGACCAAAAGCCTTCTCATTTGGGAGGTGTGATCAGGAGCTCAGGACCAAGTGTCGTAAAATGGTCAAAAATGAAGGTGCTCAGAACTAGTTTGAACCTGAACGACTGGAAAGAGCTCGTCAATACATTCCCAACGCCGCGAACAGCACTCAAATCCGATGTCGTATGCAGAAGTTATTCAAGTTTAAAGATCCGCCAATTTCAATTAAAAATGCCAAATTTGACTTTGGGAAAAAATTATTTTTATTAAAAAAAGAATATTCCATAGAATATTCTGGGAATATTTCGTGGAATATTCCACAGAATATTCTGCGGAATATTCCGCTTGTGGCCAGTCACAAAGCGCCACGTGGCTAGCCCGGAGGCCGCCACGTGGGCCCCCAAGTCGGATTGGCATGGCGTGTTCAAAAATTTATGGGCTCGGCCGGATTCGAACGCAGGACCGCGTGGATATAACCGAGCGGCTTTACCAATAGGCCACGATTTGTTTGTTGTTTAAAATTGCAAACAATATTATATTTAAACCGTGTGTTATTTTGGGCGGGGCCCGAAAAGGGGCCAGCCCCTAAGGGCCAGCCCCCTCTGCATAAGACTCAGGCCCGAGAACCCAAAGCTAAGCATCGGCACGCAAGGTTAAGGCGTGGTCACACGGACCGGCGGAGGGTGCGGAGAAAACGTTTAAACTTTATTATATGCCGTTCAAACTTTATTATTTGCCAACCAATTTCCGAGCGGCAAGGGCGTATGGTGCTTATCCTATAGCCCCGTCCTTTGGCGGTAATTACGGCGGTCCCTCCAAATTCGGCACCGACTCCTAATTTGTCGGACCTATCTGGCGGTGTCTCCAGTTTTAGCTAGAGTTTGTTTAGTGTAACTGGCAGTGGGAGTAAATGGCCATAACTTTGGCTAGGAAAGTCCGTTTTGGACGAATTTTTTATTTATTTTGGGTCTCTTCGACCTTCTGAAGCCATTGGCACAGGTTTCACAGCCATCGGAGGTCGTTTGTAGGTGATTTTTCTTCGTGGAAGTTCCAGGAGCCACTAGGGCCAAATCAGTTTGGGAGCTGCATTGGGAATTGTGCAGCCAGTGAATGTGGAAAGAAGGTCATTCCTGAAGTTTTTCAGCATTCTGAATCCATTTATACAGCTCGTTTTTCCTTTTGAGGCATTCTTCTCACTGTTTAGCTTCAGGGAAGCTTTCAGGGCCATCAGGGCCATTTCAGTGCTGGAGCTGTTTGGGGGCTATGTTCATCCATTTTTGGTGATTCAAAAGCCTATTTCTGCTATTTTCGACCTTCTGAGTCTAATGGAAGAGGTTTCAAAACCAATTGAGGTCATCTTCACCTCGAAATTCTCCATGCAAGTCTAAAGGGCCACCAGGGCCAATTGGGGAAAGTACTGTATCAGGTACAATTTCACTGTTTAGTGTTTGGGAAAGAGCATGTTTAGCTAATTCCTATCTTCTGATTCTGTATTTACAATCAGATCTGTCTTTCGAGACACTCATATTCTTGTATTAGCCTTTGTAGAATTTTTAATACAAGAGGACAAGCCTAGTTTGAGAGGCTTGGTCCAGCAGATGTAGCCCAGAGGAGGGGGTGAACTGCTTTATCATTTTGATGTCTTTATTTTCTGAAGATGATATGCTAAACAAAACTGATATAAAGTGTTAAACAGCAAATATACATAACTTGCATACACACATAATCACCTACTTAGCTGCAGAAAGTTATTTTTCTTATTCCAAAAGACATCAAACTTCAAGTATGTGTATGTCAAAGACTTCTAAGTGTTACTTCATTATTTCTTTGGGCAGAGCCTGTAGAGGGCCAGGTAGCCTCTGGAACTCATCCTCTCTTTAGAGGTGACATGTCCGGTGAATGCCCCTATAGTCTATCTCTGTATAAGAAATAAGAAGTTTTCACATTTTCAGAGGTCACTTGGAGTGTATAGCTCACATTTGAAATTATGGGAAATGGATACCTTGCACCCTTAAACAAGTACATTCCATTTTCAGATCAACATCTATGGTTGTAGCGATCACTCCTTATTTGAAAACATATTCAATCATATCGCTGAAGATTTTCACTCACATATTTTTTCCGACCATATGGAGACACCAGCAGTCGATGCTGCACTTTGGGAAGTTTCAAGTACCCATCAGAAAGTCGAAGCGCTTCAGCTTCTGCCAACCGTTTCTGAGATGACGATCCCCAAATACCACGCTCCTCCCAGCATAACCGCGGTAAATCCACCCTACCTTGGCGAATCTAAAGAATCTGATATATCGATCTATCAATCAGTCAGCGCGCAAACATTTGACCAAATTGATACAAAGCCCACTGACATTCTGCAACCCACCACCATCCATGATCACATCTACTCGCCTGTTGATCTCGCCAAGAAGTCAAAGTTGGAAAGCCCCTTGCTCAAAGGTCTAGATTTTGTTCAAGGCGGTGAAGAATTTCAGGCTCCACTAAACGTGGATTCAGATCCCCACACCCTTGGCCAAACCCAGGAGCAACCCCGGACTAGGGTTTTCGAAACTAAGGTTTCTACGCTTGGATGCGCGTGCGTCTATAATTCGCCTGGCACTTGCTTATTGTTTCCATTCCATAAAACTGATGGTCCTCAACACCATGATGAGATTGCCGGTCAACTCGACCAAACCGATTCGGTGGATGTGCTTGCAAACAGGAAATATCTTAAACCCCTCCCGTCAGACTTAGGATTGTGCATGAATGATTATGGGTCGTTTATAAATGTGGAGTTTCAGGAATATATTGCTATGTATCAAGATGAGAGTGGGATTCAGCTTGCACAATCTTTTCTGGCATGTTCTTTGGCAAGTATCTATGATCGTCTTGCCATTGCTCCTGCTCCTCAGGTAAGTTTTGTTGATACTACACTTTTTTGGATACTGGCTCTGATCATGATCATTGTTGTCATTGCAGGATGCAAATTAATGCGGTGGCTACACTGGAAAAATGATTTCACATAACCCGACCGCATCATTGGTTAAACTAGGGTTTAGGTGTAGGCTAGCTAAGATCTGTTAATAAAAAATGTTTGTTCAAAGTTTAATTAGGTTTACTTGCTAAATTTTTTCTTCACGATTTAAAAGTGTGTTTGTTGTTTTTGGCATCATCATGTTACAAGTAGTTTCCTTTCATTTCCTTTTCAGTTACTTGTTGTTGCATAAATAATCATTGCTTGTATTGCACCTCTATGCCACCTACTGCTGGATTGATCGTTCTCGCACATGGCGTTGCATTGCATCTTTAGCCTCGCCTATTACATTGCGTCGTACGCTCTCTTCCTTACATCATTTTTTCATATCGCCTGCCACTTCATGAGCCCTCATTGCAACCCTAACACCTTACAGTATTGTTTTGCCCCGATTGCCGAAACAGTAACCCCAGTGTTTTGTGTGAGGTTGTGGTGGCTATCTCAAGAGGCAACTTTCTCTTAGGACCAGTCATCGAAGTCGCATTCTCAACAGGATGCCTATGAGTCTAAACTTATTATCTGGGGAGATACGAGCCGGTTGATTGTGGGAAACCTAATGAGCTTGAAATGGCCCATACCCGTAAGCCTAAGCCTTGTGCCCAGCATAGTCTTGGACGTTTTAATGATTTGTTTTGCACACTTCGCCTATTGTGGTGAATGGTATGTGAAGGTTTGGCACGAAGGCAAACCCAAATCAGGATATCTTTCAGTTTCTGCAAAAACTAGAAACAACCTCTCTTGCCCGTAAAATAAGTCGGGATCCCTCATCCGCCCATGAAAATAAGTGCCACGAGCACATGAAAATAAGTGTTGTAAGCACATGAAATAAATAAGGGTAAAGGATCGAGAAAGGCTTCCTGCGCAGAGAGGTAATGCAATGACTCCGTCGTGGTACTGACCAGGCTTGCTGGCAGCGGAGCAACATTTGTGATTTCTTGAAGTGACTCCGTCGGGGTACTGTCCAGGCCTGCTGGCAGCAGAGCAACACCAGAAACTTAATTTAAAAAATCCTGGAAATAATAAACCCACTGCCTTGCTCTTCACATCATCAACAAGCTACTGGCGTCTGTGAGCTTTCTCTTTGATGTGTTCTGATTTGTGAGACTTAGTTGAGGCACAAGGATTAGGCATACCTGTAAAGGGCCAAAGTAATACAAAGGGTACCCACGAAACTTGTTCAATATTCCCTTGCATCATTTTCCGGACTCAGACTATTTTGGTGATGTTGAAAGAGATGCTGGATTCTACCAGTGGTTCGCCATTTGTTGTAGCCGCTACAACACCACCCAATATTTCGGGTATATTTAAAATTTCGGGTTCCCCCTCTGCTCGCCTAGGCGTTAAAGTCTTTCACCTGACCTGCAGTCAGCGACATCCCGCCGACCTATCCCCAACCCCTCATGAGTTGTCCCATCACCGTGACTTGATGTTGTCGCTGCAATCATGCCATACGTGGGAAAGAACATCTAGCATACGTTCGAACATTCGTAACGCAGTCGCGCCATGTGTAATGAGATTGCCATGCATACGTTTGAATGGAAACCTTTTCGTTTTAACGATTAAAGGCCCTGTCACCGTAGGTCATTAAGCATGTGGTTTGAATACCTCTTTTACATTTGCTAGTCTCATATGTTTTATCTGTGGTCACTATTATCAAAGAATAATTATGATGTCGTAATGTTCCACACAGGTCGACCCCACGGGTGACAAACCCCTCAGTCGTATCACGACATCAAGGGTAACAAAATTGGGCTCAACGATGAGGCAAAAGTTGCGGAACAGGGGAGGATCAGGAGCAAGTAATCAGTACTGTTAAAGGGAGCATGGTGCGATACATGTTGATCAAAGAGACTATGTCACTGAATGCAAGAGCTTTCTTCACTAGTGCGCACAAGATGTTTAAAAAACGCTCCATTGGAAATGTCCAGATCCTGCATCATACCATCTCAATGTCGATGGGCGCACGCAAAGAAACATAGTTCGCCACTTTGATGAGTCTAGTATATCCCGGTGAACAAAGAGGACTCAGAAGTTTTCTCTAGACAATGACCATCTCATTCGAGGCGTTCCTGTGCCAGGTAGCAGTGCGAAAGCGCACATGTTGGTTTGGCAAGCCAAAGGCAGAGTCTTCAAATATGTGGGCGCATCGTTGAGAAACAATATTTATGAATCCTAAGCTACATGGTGTGAAATTATTTATGCTACAAGGAGTACAACGTGGAGCAAGGAAATGGCATTAAAACCCTAGTCTCCTTGTCTATGTGGGACCACAAGAGATGAGGAACCTCGAATTGAACCCAAAAGGTCATGTTTGAACGCATATACCTTTTGGTAGCCAGGCCCATGGATGTATCTGCACAGAGAGTCTCTAGAACCACAAAGTAGAAAAGGGTCAACATTAAAAGCAGCCATCATGCGGTTTGAGCAGAAGATTTCAACTCTCGACCTTTCAAAACAAAAGCATTCATGTTATGAGGTGGTGGCTGTGGCATAAAATATTGTTATCTAGTTGCGCTAGCAATCGGAAGAAAAGCAAATGTCATATTGTATATTAAAACTAAGGCACAAAAGGATAGAAACATATGGTTTTAATATTATATGAAATGCACGGATCATGGATCATATAAAGATACATTTCCAATAGGTTTAAAATCTTTTGAACGGATATATTAATCAAATCATATGGTAGCACTATGTGAAGACTTTATAAGTGGGGGCACATCCATATAAGAGCGCGGATAAGAACTCTATCAAATGCATTAATCGAGCTAAAATATTTCTTTGGTGGAGTTTGGATTGATGGTAAAACGACGTGGAGCAAATAAACTATGGTCGAAACTTATGTTTCAAACATGGCAGTGGATATTATTATGGCGCATGTATGACAATCTACAGTCATTTTTTAGAGGTGTAGCGCCACGTAAGATGGTGCAACAAAATACATGTGCACGTGGCACAGAGTCAAAGGCTCGTTGGCAGTTTTTCAAATCGTGGTTAATGATTTTTGAGCAAATATATGCGCAAAGGATCAGAACCATGTGAAACTCATGACAACAGAGCTCAAACATTTCTGTGGTGCAGTTTCGACTTACGTTAAAATGTATTAAGCATATATAATGGTCAAAGGACATGTATGGGCATGTGGCATCGAGCCAAAGGGTCGATAGTGGACAATGTACGTGGGAAACATGGCGCAAAGCTACATGCACACGTTGCATGGAGTCAAACCTCCGATGGCACGTTTTGATTTACGTTAAAACATTTGAGGGAGGTATATATACATAAGGTGGTAAATTCTACGATTAAAATGGTGAATCGGGACTATGTGAAAACACGTTGCGTAGAGCCAACGTTCGAAGTCTACATTGCAGGGAGCCAACGTTCGAAGTCTACATTAAAATAATGCCCACTACTACCAAATCTCTAATAATAATACATTAGGAAACATCGATCCTCACGGCAAACCATGAGTAATTCATGTGGAATTCTCATTCAACGCGGCACAGAGTTGAAAAATTCGTGGTTGCAGTCCAACAACGGGGAAGTTGGCAGTGCGTGTTGGGACCTACACATGAAGTCAATCCCACTAACTCCTTGATGTTGTAATGATAACGCCAAAGAGTATCACCAACCAGTTGCCAAGGTGGAGAAATCTGAAGCAATCTATGGCTTAATCGTTGCGAACGTGGCCTGTGTGAAATATCTGAATGGGAAGTTCCTCCTATAAATACGGAGAATGAAGAGCTGAGTTCAAACTGCAAAGCACTTTCACTGCATTACTGCTTTTCCTCCTCAGCTTCTTAATACACATGGCGGGTGACTTTTCAACCAAGGCATGAAGCGTAGTGCCTGAAAATCGGTAACCACGTAAAACCGCCAAGCAAAGCATACAAGGAACGTTCGAGCGGCTCAAATGTTTTATGCCGAAGTGTTAGTCCATGACAAAACTCGTGGAGCGGACGCACATGTATAACAGTTACAATTTTACGTTCAAAGCATGGAGCCAAAGGTTCGAGGGCGGTTTTCAAATCATGTTTAGTCAAAATCCGTGGGCAGGTATGTATGTGTGCGATCAACTCCACATCGGAAACATAGCGCAGAATGCCATGGAGACATTGTAAATTGGTGAAAGGGTCCCACGCCAGATTTTTAGTCATTGGAGCAAACACATATGGCATTCACTTTTTATGATTGAGCAGGTCGCAGGGTCGCAGAGACAAAGCATTGCCCAAGGTTGCGACTCAGCCAGTTTGCGACCCAGCGACCCCTTCAAGTCGCATGTTACTCAGGTCGCAGGGTCGCTGAATGGTCTGCTCATGAGGAGCTGCGACCCAAGGAATTCTCCGACCTGCGACCCCATCAGGAAATGCAAATGCATGATCGTCCACGTGTTCATTCACCGAGAAAGCTGTTGATGTGCCGCATTATATGGATGGGTTGCCCAGTGCATGCTACCATGCGCCAGCAGTGATTATGTTGCTATACTGCTATTACCTCCCGAACCCAAAGGGCAGTTTTATCGTCCGGTTCGACGACATCTCGGCAAAAGATTTCAAACGCCCCTCTCCGAATATCTACGCAGCGTTTCTCCTCCTCCATGCCTTGTCCGTGAGACTTCCTGAGTCAACCGATCCAATTTGGACATGCGATATTCCACGGCTTGCCTTTGAGGTATCATTTGTTACCTAGCCATCTACAGATTTTCAAAGCAAGCACTTGCTATCTCAGAAAACCGTTCGTTGAAAGCCCAAATGCCTCTCAGGCCGTTGTTTTCCTGCCCCTTATTACTTCTTCTTGTGATATTATTTACCGGGTTGTCTCATATCTGCGTTTCAAGCGATGTCATCGTTGGAGGAAGCAGAGGAGACGTGGTCCAATATCCGACAGATCGGTACAGCGAGGAGTATGCAATAATGGCTCATAACATTATATGGCAGCTTAAGAAACTTGTAGTAAGGTATTGCGACTGGGGAAGGGAGCTGTCGTGGAATAAGAGAGTTCATCCAGTCTCATCTACCGTCGCTCCAGATGAACAACCCTCAGGTGGAGGTGGTTACTGAAATGATGCGTGGGGAGCATCTACATTTGAGAGGATATTATAGGTGCTCAACAGTGCGAATGGGTAATTCTAGAAATGTGGACACCGAAGATATTTTGCTACAGGCAA
This sequence comes from Pinus albicaulis, assembly GCA_034641835.2. Lineage (NCBI taxonomy): Eukaryota > Viridiplantae > Streptophyta > Pinopsida > Pinales > Pinaceae > Pinus > Pinus albicaulis. The sequence continues at coordinate 66,429,316 of CM076574.1, read as the reverse complement.
TGAGACTCCGAAATGCCTTGGGATTGAAAGTGACCAAATTGAAAAATCGACATCTGATGAAGGCTTGGGAGCAGATATATGACAAGTGGTCAGAGCTGCGTTTAAACGTGAAGCCAGGCCTCATAAACAGATCTACGATGGCAATGTACAAGTGGACGAGAATGCAGAAGGTTCAGGTCTAGTTCCATTTGACTGTTGGCTATGTTTGCGAGGGATCAAACAATGGTTTTGCGTATTGAGAAACAACAGGAGAACGCAAGGAAGACTGCCGAAGTTTATCATCTCATCCTCTGATTGAGAAACGATATTATGCTGGTTTTCTTGGCCACCCAGGGGTCTTAATTTATTGTTCTTCGCTCTTGCAAATTAATTAAATGCCTTTAACATTGCTATTTTTTCAATCATGGAGATATGTGACCTACGTTATTTTATTGCAGGAAGAACCTTTCAGTCCGCATAACGAGCCAGAGTCTGCCTCAGGCAAACAAGGGACCTTCTCAAAACAAGTCGCAGAGGTCGCCAGGTCGCTAAGTCGCACTCCCTGTCAAAAGCCCGACGGCGCGACCTAGCGACCCAGCGACTAGGTCGCAGGTCGTACATTTGCCTAGGTCGCGGTCGCAGATCCATGGAGGTCGCAGGTCGCACATTGCCCCGGGTCGCAAATCGTTGAGGTCGCAGGTCGCAAATCTGCCTAGGTCGCAAGTCGCATATTCGCTGAAGTCGCAAGTCGCACATTGCCCCGGGTCGCAAGTTGCAGAGGTCGCCAGGTCGCAAGTCACACCCCTTGGTAAATGCCCGACAGCGCGACCCAGCGACCCAGCGACTAGGTCGCAGGTCGCAACAACGGCTTAGGTCGTAGGTTATAGAAAATACTGGGTCGCAAGGAAGCCAAACCGTCGGGAAGCTGAAAAGTCAGGGACCCCAGAGGGCAAGCTTTGCCCTATAAATACTTCCTCCGAGAACTTAATAAAGGCTTTTTCTTTTGGAGACTCAAGAGCTACATTGCATTGTATTGAAAGATTATACTCTTGTGCATGTGAATACAGATACTTGTTACAACCCCTTTGTTTGGATGATGTGTTTTACTGCGTGAACACTAAGTGTATTTTCTTATATAGTTTCAGAACATCTTTTGATTAATGAAGCTGCCTCTCTTTATAGCATCATTTATGCATCATGGCTATCTATGTTTGTGTTGATGATGTTTAGTTTACCATTTGCTCTATTAATGAATGTTAACAAACTATTTTGTTAGCATTTCGTTTTATCTTTCAGAAAGTAAAGGGACATCTCGCCATAAAGAACTATTTCTGTTGTGGTCAGACTACCTTACAAGCAGTACCCCAAAGACATGTTGCTAAGAACATCTCCTTAGGCGTACATGCTTTATTTATTGTCTCGCTACGCGTAGTGTTTTATTCAGGGTTTGGCTGACACCGGCTCATGGACTCATCACGTAACAAGGCAGTCCACAGTTCAACTGTGTAGATTTCAGGGACCGGAGAAGGCGTGGTGCTGTGAGCTTGGACCCACACCCCGGACGGGATCCCTACTCCAAACGGTTCAAGGTCTAATTGGGACTTTCTACCGGGGAGATCCCCTACTGTTGGCCGGACATATTTTCCCGTCAACAGTTTCATATGTTAAGGAGGATAAGAAACACTTGGTAGGAGTAGTTTGGTATGAGGAAGAGGTTTCAATAATTCTGGTTTAAATGAATTAAGTGGAGAACCTTGAGGGAAGGGACTTTCAGAAAGTTTAATTTTATGAAGATATTGGTTTTTTTTGGATTTTCTTAAATGTAATGACAGAAGTGAAATTATTTGAAATAATTTTGTTATAACTTCATTAGAGGTTCTTTTCATTTTTATGTTGGTGTTATTTTAGTTTCTTTGTTTCAACTTTAGATTGTTATATGTTTAAATTTAATATTTAAATATGAAACAAAATTAAATATTTTTGGTATATTATTGTAGGATTTTGTTTTATTTTCAAATATTTTTATTTAAATAGTTAATAATAGACTTTGAAAGCGGAGAATGAATTTTATTAAATATAAGAAGCAATAATTTTTTTAAATAAAATAAATTTTATCAAATATTTAGGAAATACTTAAACTTCATTTCTAACTTGATATATTTTATTAATGTATTGTTCCATGTCATTTAGGTTCATTAAACATTTTTCTGTCTTATTATTATTTCAGTTTATTAAAATTTTTGGTGTCTTGACAAAAATTTGATGGTTTCCTAAGTTTTTGGTATTAAAGTTATTTAAAATTTTTAATATAATTATTTTGTTTTTATTTTTATGATTAATTTTTTGAAAATTTTTAAAATAATTATTTATTGAAAGATAATTTTTTAATCAATTTTTATTAGAAATAAATTAATTTATTAACCAAACATCACTTCTAAAGAATAAAATTTTAAACCTAACATTTCTTGATAAAAAAACATAAAAAAACCCATAAAACCAAAAAAAATTGTATAGCCAATTTAAAAAATCGAAATTCAATCGAAATTCGACCGCTCACGCTGACTCCTCCGACCACAACCTAAAAAATATTTCCATATTCAACTGAATGTAAAACAGATTGCACTATATGACTTTTGTGGCTGCGTTGTTGGCATGGAGCAAAAAGGGCTAAAAGGGCACGCTGCAATTTTACATTGTTAGCATTTTGCAGAGATGCACGTTGCCATTTTACACCGCCACAACAGTACCCGTAAAAAGCGGCAATGACGCCCTTATATTACTCCTATATTCTATTATTTTAATTCAGGAAATGAAGCATCTGTCTTTAGTTTTTCGTTGGTCACACAGCCCACTCACAGACCAATGCATGTCATTAAAAACGAATAGTTTTCTGCACTAAAGACTTGCAATTTTCTTATATTCCTAAAAATAAGAAAGCATATTTCAGCTAGTTTTATGAAACAATTTGGTAAAGAATTTTGAAAATCTGGGTTACAGTTGTTAAATTTTAATATTTTGGGTGTTTTAGAGTTTTTGATAATGTTAAATCCATTTCTACTATCAAAAATGTAATTCAAACACTCCAAATACCTAATTTTTAAAAATTTTATTTACCTAATTTAAAAAAAAAATTGCCATCTAAATTATTCTTGTTTCTGTAAACTTTAACAACTCTAAAGAAAAAAAACCCGATGGCAAACAGAAATGATCAGCCAAATACAAGTGATGACTCCATATGGGATTGAGGAAGTCCTTCTCGCCTATTTCATCTATTGGTATCAATAAGTTGTGAAGAATTTTTCATGGTACTTTGTAGATTTAAAGTTTTACTTCAGTTTCAATTATTTGAGCCATGGCTATGTGGTTAAAATTTTGTTATGAAAATCATTAATTATGGATATTTCACACACTGATACGGATATGAGAGAACTCTATAAAACTTCTCAATAACCTTTGATATCTCTATATTACTGATTGAAATTTCCATAATTAGAAAGGAATTTTTGAGATTCTTACCAAAACTTCTCAATAACCTTTGATATCTCTATATTACTGATTGAAATTTCCATAATTAGAAAGGAATTTTTGAGATTCTTACCAAAACTTCTCAATAACCTTTGATATCTCTATATTACTGATTGAAATTTCCATAATTAGAAAGGAATTTTTGAGATTCTTATCAAACTAGTACAAAGGATATGGAGTACATATTTGGGTTGAATGTTGTGAAATTTCCATAATTAGAAAGGATGTTTTGAGATTCTTATCCAAACTAGTGCAAAGGAAATGGTGTATATATTTGGGTTGAATGTTGTGAACTACCGTTTTGTGCAATGGTTAACACTATCCTAAAACCAAGGACCCATATTAAGGATCATATCCCTATTTTTAGTGATTCAAAGTTTATTATGAAGAATTGTTTAGTGTAGGGGTATATGAAGTCTTTCAAGTTGTGTAAATTCATTGACGAAAATATGCAAGTGCTAGTCCATTACATCAACAAATTAGCCAATGTTGATGGAAATATTTGGCTTTGATTTGGGCATCCTCATAGATGTAATGGTTAGTTCCAAAATATTTTTGATAATGTAAACCATTTTAGAAGAGGTTAAATGATATCCTACATCCAACACTCATGCTAATGATTTTTTGAAAATTGGTTTTTTTGGAGGTTATTAGTGGTTTGGAGTTAAGGAGTTTTTGTGGGTCGTTAAAATGGAGTAAATCATTATTAATTACCAATTAATTGATCTTGTGGTAGTGTACATTTATAGTAATTTGTAAAAAAATATGATTGAGGCTAGAACTCTAGAGATTGGAGAGAGGTGCTTACAAAAGTCTAAAAAAGCATCATCAATATGCTAAAAAAGAAACCATATATATTAAAAATATAAATTCTATATTATTGATTCGCTTATTCATTATAAATGATAAAGCTTGGATAAAACTTTACCATACTAACAACTAATGCATGAAAAATATCGCAAATTTAAAATGATGAAATTTAAAACATATGAAAAAAAAATTAGCAATAAACTGCAGCAAAAGGAAAAAATAAAAAATAAAAACATTTATGACATTTACCCCCAACGATAATGTTTAAAAACCCTAACTTGGGGATCCTTCACCATTTTTCCAAATATCTTTACAATATTTGAGCGAGCTCATTAACTTTGATAATATAAGTCAATCATGAAAACCTAAGGCACTTATATAAGTGTATGCCTTTAAATATGTTATGCTGGCATAGATTTCTTCTAGATATGGTTAGTTGAATAAATATAAATTAATATGTTATGCAAGCATAATTACTTCTGCATATAGTTAGTTGGATAAATATAAATTAATAACAAGCCGTATGCGTAATAACAATGCGTGGTTATTTGTTTACATTGGACAAGTGTTGAATAAGCTCCATTACAACGTATATTTGTCTTATAACTAAATTGAGAAATCTCTAGACATGCACTAAATCGATGTAGTGAATATAAAACTTAGAAATTAGAAGTTGTTATTTTACACTTTTTGGAAATATTAAAAATAATACTGGCAAAAGTATTTGTCTTTTTACACCTTTTGGAAATGTTAAAAATAAAACTTTTAAAAAATAAGGAGAACCCCATAAGGTCATAGTTGGGTCATAGTTGATGTGCAATATTTTTTTTTGCTTTTCATCTATGTTTCTGTATTAAATTTATTTAAAATTTGGTAAAAATATATAATTATAAGTTTTTATTGTGAAATTTCTGCAATTTGAATGATTTATGGTTTTTTCGGTATGTTAAATCTATTTATATATGTAAATAAAAAATATATTTTAAATAAATAAAAACTATGATATAACCAAAAAAAAGTTAAAAAACACTTTTTTTTTTTTAATATATGAAATTTATTTGAGTATAATGTTCTGACCATAATCTACAAAATATTACTATGTTATTTCTTTATTAATATAGAGATTTTATATGTTTATAGCTGAATAATGTACTTAAATCCAATCATAGACCTATACAACCTCGTATATTGGTTGCCCAAAATATTTCCAAAATAGATTATGGCTGTAGTTCATCAAGTGACTTTTGTGACTGCTTTGTTGGCATCTAGCAAAAAGACATACTGAGATTTTACATTGTTGGCATTTAGCCAGGATACGAATTTCAAATCTGAAACACTTGTTGGCATTTAGCTAGAGTAAGAATTTCAAACCTAAAATACTCATCAAATTTGACATTTTTTAACTAATTCACTACCAGTTTTAATGATTTACACAAAGAATATTAACGAGTTTACCAATTTTCTGACTGTATTTTGAGTCAAATGCCATCCCTACATTTAGCAGAAGGGCACATTGCCATTTTACACCGCCACAACCGTACCCGTGGAAAGTGGCAATGACGGCCTTATATTACTCTCGTGTTCTATTATTATTTTAATTCAGGCGAAGAAGCATCTGCCTTTCGTTTTTGTCGTTTGTACTCCGCCCACAGACCAATGCATGCCACTAAACACAAATAGTTTTCTGCACTAAAGATCTGCAATTTGCTTATACTGGCAAAAATAAGAAAGCAGAAGCAATCAAGGATCGGTCGCAAAAAAAAAAATGCAGAAAGAGAGAGGGGAGCGGATGGATAAGAGAGACAATCCACCGAATACATTTGATGTCTCCATTTGGGATTGTGGGAGTCCTCTCTATGATTCCTTTGAGATCGTCTCCATTTACAGTCGGATCGATAGGGAATTGACTATTGTTACTGGTGAAAGTAGCGGCGATAATTCCAGTTTTCCTTGTAAATTTATGGCGGAAAAAGAGAAGGTGATCGAGTGTGAATGCAAGAGGCGGAAAAAACGTAGATTCAGCTGTGTATTTCGATTGGCGTTGAAGCTATTGGGTACACTTGCGTTGTGGAAGAGCTGCGAGAAATCCCCACGTCATCGCCTTCAAGGCGGATTTCGTATCTCAGGCACAAAACAAAATGGGAGATTGTAGTTTTCTTTCATGATTGGATTCTAAAATATTACAATCGAGATAAATTCAGCAATCTATATATGTTAAACATTGTACTTTTATTTGAAAATGGATAAACAATAATCAGCATTTCTTTCTTGTGTCTTGTCTCATGGTAGTTAGACTCTCACTCTTAGTTGCTAGATCTTTTAGATTTTTTATAAAATAATTAAGCTTGTTATGGATGAAGATTTTGACGAGACAAATGCAACGATGTTATTAGTTTTAAGAGAATCAGAAAAGGACGAAAAAGAATATAAACTTTATTTCTATAATTTGACTTTGTAGATCCGAAAATTTAGATAATTTTTTATGTTTTTCTCAAAAAAAAATTAATCAATTTCTATTTTTTCTAAAAATGATTTGCTCAAATTTTATAACATAAACTTATTTCATTTTAAAAATCACAAAAATTATAAAAACTATATAAAAAATCATTAAAAATTTGAATATTTTTACAAAAATATCACCAAAACATTTTAAAATTTTCATATTAAAAACTAGTAAAATTTGCCAAAATTTCTAAACTTTAAATAAATTTTTCTCTTTAAAATTCTCCCAATTTATTATAATAATTAATCATTATCGATAGTTAAAACTTAACTACGTTAACAACACCCATGAATAAAAAAAAATCGATACAATTAGACTCATAAAATCCAAGGAACATAGACTTGGTTGAGGTTAATAATAAAGTCCAACCCATATATATATATATATATATATATATATATATATATATATATATAACGATAAATCTCTAACTTGGTATCTTCACCATTTTTCTTAGCATATTTGACTATATTTGAGCGAGATCATTAACTTACAATATGACTTACATTGTCATATGTCCTTTACCATGTACTAATAATTTAACCAGAGTTCAATAAACTCTGTCATAACAATTTTTTTTACTTTTTATAAATATTAAAAATAATATTTTTTAAAAGTTGTGAAAAGTTGTTGGTATTTTATTAAAAAACTTCTTGATAAAAAGTAATAGGTTTAATTTCCTATCAGATGATGAAAATATAAGCTTTAGTTTAACTAGAAAATCAAGGAAATTTCAATAAAATTTTAAGAAAATCTTGCAGAAAGTTTTGTAAATCCACGTTATAACTATTAAACTTTAATATTTTGGGTGCTTAAAAGGTTTTTGATGGTGCTGAATCTATTTCCACCATCAAAATCACGATTCAAAGATTGTTACTGTAAGATTTCTTAAATATTTTTGGCCAAGATTCCAGCCAATTTTAATTTAAATTTTTTTACCCAGATTCCAGCCAATTTTGGCCGTGGAGACAATTCCTCCATCTCAGTTAAACAACTCCAAAATATAATCCTATCAACTTTACAAAAGAAACCAAAAAATTTAAAAATAAAAAACTTATTTAGCTGATAATAATGGCTAAATATAATCCTTTAGACTCTGACAACAACCTATAAAATTTTTCCATATTCAACTGAATGAAAACAGATTGCAACTGGAGTTAATCATGTGACTTTTGTGGCTGCTTTGTTGGCATTCAGCAGAAAGGCATGCTGCGTTTTTGCATTGTTGGCGGTGTAAAATGCGGTCCGCCACAACAGTACCCGTGAAAAGCGGCAATGACGCCCCTATATATTCTGTTATTTTAATTCAGGCGCAGAAGCATCTGCGTTTCGTTTTTGTCGCTTGTCACGCCGCCGACTCACAGACCAATGCATGCCATTAAACACAAATAGTTTTCTGCACTAAAGATTCGAGTAGTGTATAGTGTCATTTTTTTAAGGTTTTTATCGTAACTTTCTCTAGTTTAATTTTTTTTTAATTCTGGCAGGAATTTATTGGAAATAGAAGTTTGTTGGTAATCTTGTATAATCTAAGTGTCCTAGAAGTCAGAATTTATTGAAAATAAAAGTTTGATGGGTAACCTTGCACAATTGAAGTGACTAGAGGTTTTTTTAGGGTGCTGAATCCATATATACAATCAAAAAACCAGTGTAAATAACAGAAATCAAGATTTCACCTCGATTTTTTTCACTGGATTCCAACACCTGAAACTCCAAAAAATCCCACTAAACACAACTCCCTAAAAATCTGGACTCTGCTTTTTGTTTTCCAATTTCATTATTGCATTAAAAGATTTAGAAAGGTAAGAAAACAAGAAAAGAAAAGAAAGAATTTGAGCTTCAACTGAATTCTATGTGTAATTGAATTTTTAAATATGTTTTTGAGAATAAATTATATATACATTTTGAGTATTTTTATTTTAAAGATATATTAATTAAGAAATTAATTTAAATAAATTTTGGGGGAATTTTAGATTAAAGTTTTGAGTTTTGAAAATAAGATAGATTTTTGGGAGAGGTTTTTTTTAGTAAATTGTAATTTTAAAAGTGTTTATATTAATCAAATTTAATAGAAATTATTTAAATATCAAAATTAATGGAAAGAAAATGAGCAAAAAGTCATTGTTGTTAAAAAAAAAACTATATATTTCTAAATATCTAAAATATATAATGTGTATATTTTTTTGAATTGAAATTTTTTCATTTGAATTTGCATCTATAATATCAATTAGAATCCAATTCAAATTAGAACTTGATAACTATGTTCTAAAGAGATATTACTTTTTTATAAATTTATTTTAAATAATATTTTTTTGGCTCTACATTATTATATTATAATATTGCTCACCGATTGATTTTATCTTCACTCAAAGATGAAGTTTAATAAATTGTTATATTGGTTCTACATATAATTTATTATTTAATATTAATATAATTAATTAGTTGATATTAAGTTTGGAAAGGAAATAAATATTTATTTTTTTATTTGATGTTTCCAATCCCAACTAGATCCATCTTCAAGACAAGGTCCAAATACAAAATATACTTTGATTCATTTGTGAATAGAAAATGAAAGCATTGTTGGGACTCAACCATATTGGAATATTTGACTTTCTATATAGAAGGAGACATTCATAATTTTCTAATTGAAGGTGGATCAACTATTAGCCCTTGAGTGGGATGTAATTCATGACTTCTTGGATGAAAGGTAGATTGGTGGTTCATGACTTTTTGGATGAAAGATAGGTTGGTGGGGCTTTTCTGGATAGGAGCTTATGACTTTCTGGATGGAAGGTGAATTAATCAATGAAATTTGATTAGATTGGAGCTTCTAAATTCACTAGCAACATGCATTTGGTAAATGGTTCCAACTTATTCAACTAACTATCAAGGCTCGACTATATTGATAAATAATTATATTTCCAAATATTAATTTATCTATATATCTAAAAACATCTTAACCCCAAAATTATCAATTTTTAATGTAAAAAAGTTATATCCCAACAAATAAAACACACATATACTTAATTTTAAAATCATCAAATCTTGATAAAAAAACATCACAATCATTTATAATATTACATACATAAAAATATTTATTTACAAATGTTCTAAACCAATTCAATTTAAATATATTATTAAATATAAAATCATCACAATTTACAATACAATTATATACCAACCAAATCAAATAAACCCAAAAGAAATTTTATTTTTTTATAATTAATTAAATATAAAATCATCACAATTTACAATACAATTATATACCAACCAAATCAAATAACCAAAAAAAACTTTATTATTTTATTATTAATTTATTCTTAGAGAAATTTAGATGACTAAAAAATTCACTCCATTTCATTACATTTATTAAGCAAAATTATTCAATAATAAATTTAATCATAACTCCCTAGCATATTATTCCCTAGCATATTTGATAGATCCTCTTTTATCATAACTCTCTCTAATCGTTTTCCTATGTAAGCTTCCCCTTGTCTACCATTAGACCATGTCGGGATCAATTCGACCGGCTTTAAGTCAATCAAACCCTGCTCACTGAACAAGACTCTAATACACTATGCCAATGGGTCACTCATGGCCTTTAAGCCCCATTTTTTGCCCTCCTCCAAAATTGCATTATAGTCTCCTATGATGATAAGCTTTTTTATCTTCAGAATGCCAGAAAACCTCATTCGAGCCTAGAAAACCGACCTATTCACACATGGGGCGTAGAGATTCATTATGTTGATCTTCAAAGATAGACCTCTAATGAATCCAGAGAGGATAATCCCTCCAAAGAAGCAGTATGCTTTGAGAGAAAAAATCGCGGGATTCCAAAACGCGAAAACTCTGCCAACTCTCCCTTCTGAATTAACCCCTGCACCCAACCATCTTGGTCTCATTCTCAACATTATTTCCATGAATTTTTCTCTGCTACAAAGCATCTCCTGTAATAAAATCATTCTAGGTTTCAAGTCTATGAGTATATCCTTTAGGCACATATGTTTAGGGGGGGTGCCCATCCCCTAAATATTTAAGGATACGATACAATTCATTCTGGATCCTTCTACAGGTGGCCAGATCTAAGGGCTCGAACATCCTCCATAACAGAAATAGGAACCTCCCTAAAATCCGAGAGATCCTCATGAAATAGGGATTTAGTGTTGACCCTTCCTCTAAAGTGCCTTGCCCCTCCTTTGGACTTCTTCTGCACTGTAATGTTTGACGCAGCAGCCGGGGAAATTGACGAAATGGGTTCCAGATTCCTATCCAAAACCGTTAGAGTAGCCAAATCAACCCCAGGGTTTCCCATCAATACCTCTATATCACTTCCCACTGTATTTTCCATTGTGTCTGATCCATCAAGCGATACATGTTCCATTTGAATGGGAGAAACTGCCTCTAGAGGAGGCATCAACGGGGAGCTAGGATACTGTGAGGAAATCCTCGACTGTTTACTAGGCTGTGAATGGGATCTAACTGATGAAGGACCAATCACCGGGCATGAGTCATCAGAATGGTGCCTTGCAACCATATCGTCCCACGTCAAGAGGTGCTTGTTTCCAGAATAGAGCATAGGGTCCATGATGCAGTGGCACCCTGACCTATCGGAACCATTTAAATCACCACGACGCGACACCCTATCACTCGACTGAGGACAGAGAGTCAAAGGTACCGGTGTTTCATTTTGAGGAATCACTACTTTCGAGCAATCCTTGACCTCGATTGGATGGGCCACTTACTAACATAAGGAATAGAGAGCTTACCCGGAAATCCATCTACGTGTTGGAGAGTCGGCATGGACCATCTCTGGTTTGATTTTCCCTTACCCTGCCGAGCCCTTCACCAAAACCGCAAAGGGCATCTATTCAGCAAGTGGCCAATCTAGTGACATCTGAGGCAGCGAAACGAGACTCCCCAGTAGTCCACTCTTTGCATGTGTCGATGCAAACCCCAAACCAGGTCTACATCCCCCGGCAGGCCTCCCCCGTAACATACCTCCACCAGGATCCATGATATCCTCTTGTCGCTTGTACCCAGAATCTTAGGGTAGATAAATAAAGTCCTACCGATTAAGTTCCCTATGGCCCTTAATGCCGATAGGGTCCAGATTTCTAGTGGCAATCCAAGCAGCTTAACCCACACTGCTTTGCTTTTTGGAGCATCAATTAGTGGGTTGAACCCCAAGTAACACGGCATAAGCTACATAAAACTATGACCCCGGACCCATGCCCGAGCCAAAACCTTCTTGCACTCGTCTTCGTGCATGAAGTGCACACTAAACCACCCATTCATCATTCTACTGACCTTAGGATTGTAGCTCACCAACTGCTGCCAAAAGACTTTAACCCACTCTTCCATATCAATATCTGTCGCCTCTGCGAAAATCCACCTGCATATGAGGGCTCTTTTTTGAAGACTTGCCACCCTGCTCCACAGACCTTCAGTTTCAAAAACCACTTCTTTAACCTCCTCTGTCAGCCTGAAACAAGCCTTCAATTTTCTACTTTTAGCCTTCTTTTGTCCATCTAGAGCGTGCAATAGCCTTTGTGGCTCAGTCTTCTCCTTGGGACAAACCTCCACGGTGACTAGAGTATCCTCTTCTGGACCAGAGGAAGAAACTTTCACACTCTTCCTAACCCCGCAAATGCCATGACGTTTGCCCTCCGCATCCAGAGTAGCCGCGATGAGCGCCTCATGTGCCGACGTGTCAGATGATAACGTGGCAAGCAGGTTCTCCATTTCGAATATGCCACCCAACTAAGTTTGGCACCTACCTATCGGCCCTACTCCGCTGACCACATATCATTCCTTGAAGGCCACCACCCCACACACTACCAGCACAATCCTCTATTCCCTGACAAAGCTTTAACGTCAACCGCTCCCACCTTCCTATGATTGTACTAGAAGATCCATCACCCCGAGCGTAATCGATCTACCACCCCAGCAAGACATATTGTATGGGTTGACCCACCAGTCCCAATTAAGAAAGGTGTCAGACAACTTTAAATTTCCTTAAGAGCCTTCTACCCACCAGATCCTAGGAGAATGTCCCGATTGAGACCTAAGTCACTGTTTTCGTGTTCGTGTTCGAATTTGGCTACTTTGAAATTCGAATAAAATTCGGCACTTAAAATTTTTCCAATAAAATTCGACATAAAATTCGACATATAGAAATTTGAATTATATATATATATATATATATATATTAAAATTTGACATATAGAAATTTGAATTATATATATATTTCAATTAAAATTTAAGCCAACTCATATATTATATATATATATATATATATATTAAAATTTGACATATAGAAATTTGAATTATATTTGAATTATATATATATTTCAATTAAAATTTAAGCCAACTCATATATTTAGCGCATTGCATATTTAGCTACAGTTCTTCACGAATAAATAAATCATGTAAACTCGCCATAAAAAGAAAAAGATCACCATAAACTTTCACATCCAGCGGTGCAAGGGCAATTAAAAAATCAAGCCAAAGTGCAAACTTCGAAAAACCTCAATGTGTAAATCAGATATTTGGTTACTTCATGTATTTTCCTACCACTATCTTTTTCAGATTTTAAAGCGACCATTACAAATTCATAAAAGCCTTTCAAATTTTTTTAAAGGTAGTGTTCATTTTTTTTTTTCGAATTTACAAATTCACGAAACCTGTCAAATTTTTTTAAAGGTAGTGTTCAATGTTCATTGTAATAAAATGAATATGACACGTTATTTTTGGCAATTCACTTCTTTTTAATGCGCACGTTTAGTTGACAGAAAACCGAGATCTATATGAATGTTGAAAAAATGGAGATAATTTATACATGCAGTAAGTAATCACTTCCATGTACCGTTTGCAAAGTCATCTTTGCCTATCATTAACCGTTGATAAAACGATTTTAAATCCTTTTAGAATTGTACGACAAGTCTGGAAACTTCACTAGCATGTGTAATTAAAATAACCCACCACGAGACTCTCAGTAGGCGAGCCTTATTTCAGCGGTCATAGGCCCATTAATGCGCAGGCAAGAAATCGCTGCCGTGGGATTAAAGCTGTAGATCATCGTAGGGCGCCCATTTTCTGGCTGGGCGCATTAATGAGCCTATGACAGCTGAAATAAGGCTCGCCCTCTCAGCATGGATCGAGTGTGCAGGGGTCGAGACTCGATGGTGGACGGTGGAGTGATAGTGACCACTTTAATTTATGGCGCTGGAAAAGGCCAAAAGAAATGTGGGAAGAAAGAGTATGTATTTTTTGCTCCTCCGGAAAAGTGGAAACAGAAAAACATATCATTCTAGAATGTGAGGCCTTCAAAGACATCAGGGAAAACTATGCAGGTATTTTGGCAGCTAATTCTTGGGATAATTTATTCAGCGAACAGTTGGTCGATAAGCTGGGAGTGGTCATTGTAAAACTTCACAAGAAAAGGGCCAAATACAAGAGTCAGATAGAGAAGCAATCTGTCCCATAGGCTATTTTAGCCTCGTGAACTTTAAAAATTCTTTCTCTTTCTTTCTTTCATAAACACTAAAAAAATTCCGAACCAGAAAACCCAAACACATATTTCGTTGATTTTTTGACAATTTTTTTATTTTGTTCGTGTTTGTGTACGGAATCGTGCTTGGGTTCGAGTTCGGCATGAAATTCCGCGTACACAAACGATTTTGTTCGGATTGCATTGAAGTTCGACGAATTTAGAATCTGAAGGATTTTGTTCGCCGAACCCAGTGACTGTGATTGAGACAGCCCCTAGCAATGACTCTTTCCACCAATCCCTACTTCAATTTTCTGCACCTTCCTTGACCTACTCCGGAACTGATTGTAATGTTCTCGAGGCCCTTTACTCTCTGTCCCGAATACCGCACCCACCCTCCGGGAGGTCCCTCGCCGGAAAAGATGGCCTGATCCTTGCCTGAAAAACCAGTTCGATCATCCGCCTTGCCCGGTTAACACCAATAACAACAAACACATCCCGGGCATTTCCACCATCTATGGCAAACCTGCACTCCACAATCTTTGCATGGGCGTGAAATGAATGAAGACTCCAACCACCGATTCCATGAGTCCCTAATGTCCCTGGGCCAGAACCAGAGTGCCAGCCGGCTTGTAAAAATACTTCTCCACCCTTGCAACAGGTCCGAAATAGAGAAACAAAATGCTTACTTTGTTTCAGCTTTAATTTATTATATGTTTAAATTTGGTATTTAAATATGAAACAAAATGCAATTTTTTTCATTTTCATGTTGGTATTATTTTAGTTTTTTTTGTTTCAGTTATAATTTGTTATATGTTTAAATTTAACATTTAAATATGAAATAAAATGCAAATTTTTTTGGTATATTATTGTAGGATTTTATTTTATTTTCAAATATTTTTGTTTAAATAGTTAGCAATATGTTTTGAAAGCACATGAGACAAGCTAATTTAATAAAAGAATGAATTTTATTAAATATAAGCAGCAATAATTTTTTTAAATAGAATAAATTTTATCAAATATTTAGGAAATACTTAAACTTCATTTTAACCAATATCATGGTTAAAATCATTTTAAGTTTTTGTTGTTAAAATCATTTTAAAATTTTAATACAATTATTTTGTTTTTTTCTTTATGGTAAATTTTTTGAAAATTTTTAATGTAATTATGTTATTAAAAGATAATTTTTTAATCAATTTTTTGTTAGTGAAAAATTAATTTATTAAAAAAACAACACTTTTAAAAAATAAAATTTTAAACATAACATCATAAAACCAAAAAATTTGTATAGCCAATAAAAAAATCCAAATTCAATCGAAATTCCACCGCTTACGCTGACTCCTCCGAGGCTCCGACCACAACCTAAAAAATATTTCCATATTCAACTGAATGTAAAACAGATTGCACTATGTGAATTTTGTGGCTGCGTTGTTGGCATGTAGCCAAAAGGGCACGCTGCAATTTTACATTGTTAGCATTTTGCAGAGATGCACGTTGCCATTTTACACCGCCACAACAGTACCCGTGAAAAGCGGCAATGACGCCATTATATTACTCCTCTATTCTATTATTTCAATTCAGGCTATGAAGCATCTGTCTTTAGTTTTTCGTGGGTCACAGCGCCCACTCACAGACCAATGCATGTCATTAAAAACGAATAGTTTTCTCCACTAAAGACCTGCAATTTTCTTATACTCCCAAAAATAAGAAAGCATCGATCTGAGGAAAAAAAAAAAAAACAGAAACAGAGGCTGTAATCTTATGGAATAATTTAGAAATTCTAGTAATATTATGAAAAAAAAATTTATAAAGATTTTTGAAAATTTGGGTTAAAGTTGTTAAGCTTTTGGGTGTTTTAGAGTTTTTTATGGTGTTGAATCTATTTCTACCATCAAAAATACAATTCAAATACTCCAAATATCTGAATTTTTAAAATTTTATTTACCTAATTCCAGAAAAAAATCTGCCATCTAAACTATACTATTATATTGATTCTGTAAACAACTCCAAAAAGAAAAAAAAAACTATAACGAATAGAAATGATCCATCAAATACAAGTGATGACTCCATATGGGATTGAGGAAGTCCTCTCTAGGATTCCTTTGAGCTCCCAATTTCTTAAGTCCTTCTGGCCTATTTCAGCTATTGGTATCAATAAGTTGTGAAGAATTTTTCATGGTACTTTATAGATTTACAGTTTTACTTCAGTTTCAATTATTTGAAGCATGGCAATGCAGTTAAAATTTTGTTATAGAAATTACTAATTATGGATATTTCACACACTGATACAAATATAAGAGTATTCTATTGAACTTGTCAATAATTTTTAAGTGAAATTTCCATAATTAGAAAGGAAGTTTTGAGATTCTTATCCAAACTAGTGCAAAGGATATGGAGTACATATTTGGGTTGAATGTTGTGAAATTGCCATAATTAGAGAGGATGTTTTGAGATTCTTATCCAAACTAATGCAAAGGATATGGGGTACATATTTGGGTAGAATGTTGTGAAATTTCCATAATTAGAGAAGATGTTTTGAGATTCTTATCCAAATTAATGCAAAGGATATGGAGTACATATTTGGGTTGAATGTTGTGAACTATGGTTTCGTGCAATGGTTAGCACTATCCTAGAACTAAGGACTCATATTAATATCTTTATCTTTTAATGATTCAAAGTTTATAATGAAGAATTGTTTAGTGTAGGGATATATGAAGGGTTCCAAATTATGTAAATTCAGTGATGAAAATATGCAAGTGCAAGTGTGTTAATCAACTAATTAGCCAATGTTGGTGGAAATATTTGGCTTAGATGTGGGCATCTTCATAAAGTGCAATGGTTAGTTCCAAAATATATTTGATAATGTGAGGAGAGGTTAAATGATATCCTACATCCAACCCTCATGTCAATGATTCTTTGAAGGTTAGCACTTTTTGGGGTTATCAGTAGTTTGGAGTTAAGGAGCATTTGAAGGTGGCCATAATGGAGTAGATCATTATTGATTACCAATTAATTTTGTGGTGGTGTGCATCTATAGTAACTTGTAAGAAAATATAAGAAAATATGATTGAGGCTAGAACTCTAGATATTGGAGCGAAGTGCTTGCAAAAGTCAAAAAGAACATCATCAATATGCTAAAAATAGAAACAATATATACTACAAATGTAAATTCTATATTATTAGTTAGCTTATTCATTATAAATGCTAAAGCTGATAAGTAAAACTTTATCACTCTAACAACTAATGTATGAAAAATATATCACAAATTTGGAATAATGAAATCTAAAAAAGATGGAAAAAAATTAGCAATAAACTGCAACAAAACGAAAAAACATTTGTGACATTTACCATAACGATAATGTTTAAAAACTCTAACTTGGGGATCCTTCACCATTTTTGCAAGTATCTTTACAATATTTGAGCGAGCTCATTAACTTACATTGATAATAAAAGTCAATCATGAAAATTAACTTACATTAAGTCAATCATGAAAACCTAAGGCACTTATATAAGTGTATGCGTTTAAATATGTTATGCCGCGATAGATTTCTTCTAGATATGGATAGTTGAATAAATATAAAGTAATATGTTATATAGTTAGTTGGATAAGTATAAATTAATAACAAGCCGTATGCGTAATAACAATCCGTGGTTATTTGTTTACATTTGACAAGTGTTGAATAACCTCCATTACAACGTATATTTGTCTTATAACTAAATTGATAAATCTGCATACATGCATTAAATCGATGTAGTGAATATGAAACTGGGAAAGTAGAAGTTGTCTTTTTACACTTTTTGGAAATATTAAAAATAATACTCTTAAATTTGGAAAATAGTTGTCTTTTTACACTTTTGGAATTGTTAAAAATAATACTTTAAAAAAAAGTAGGGAGAAACCCATAAGGTCATAGTTGATGTGTAATATCTTTTTTGTTTTTCATGTCTATTTTTTTATTAAATTTATTTAAAATTTAGTAAAAATATACAATTATAAGTTTTTATTCTGCAATTTTAATGATTTATGGTCTTTTTTGGTATGTTAAATTTATCTATAGATATAAATACAAAATATATTTTAAATAAATAAAATCATGATATAGCCAAAAATAATTAGAGAACACTATTTTTTAAATATATGAAGTTTATTTAAGTACAATGCTCCGACCAAATCTACAAAATATTGACAACCAATATATACTATACTATGTTATTTATTCATTAATGCAAAGGCTTTATATGTTTATAGTTTAATAATGTACTTAAATCCAACCATAAACATATACAATCTCTAATAACACATTGTAGATTGGTTGCCCAAAATATTTCCAAAATAAATTGTGGCTGTACTTCACCAAGTGACTTAAGTGACTTTTGTGGCTGCTTTGTTGGCATATAGTAGAAAGAGTGACTTTTGTGGCTGCTTTGTTGGCATATAGCAGAAAGACATGCTGAGATTTTACATTGTTGGCATTTAGCAAGGTACGAATTTCAAATCTGAAACACTTGTTGGCATTTTAGCGAGAGTAGAAATTTCAAATCTAAAATACCCGTCAAATTTGATAGTTTTTGTAACTATTTCACTCCAAGTTTTGATGATTTACGCAAAGAATATTAACGAGTTCGCCAATTTTCTTACTGTATTTGAGTCGAATGCCATCCCTACATTTAGCAGAAGGGCACACTGCCATTTTACACCGCCACAACCGTACCCGTGAAAATGGCAATGACGCCCTTATATTATTCCAGTGTTCTATTATTATTTTAATTCAGGCGAAGAAACATCTGCCTTTCGTTTTTGTCGTTTGTACTCCGCCCACAGACCAATGCATGCCATTAAACACAAATAGTTTTCTGCACTAAAGATCTGCAATTTGCTTATACTGGCAAAAATAAGAAAGCAGAAGCAATCAAGGATCGGTCGGAAAAAAAAAATCCACCGAAGGATCGGTCGGAAAGAGAGAGGGGAGCGGATGGATAAGAGTGACAATCCACCGAATACATTTGATGTCTCCATTTGGGATTGTGGGAGTCCTCTCTATGATTCCTTTGAGATCGTCTCCATTTACAGTCGGATCGATAGGGAATTGACTATTGTTACTGGTGAAAGTAGCGGCGATAATTCCAGTTTTCCTTGTAAATTTATGGCGGCAAAAGAGAAGGCGATCGAGTGTGAATGCAAGAAGCGGAAAAAACGTAGATTCAGCTGTGTATTTCGATTGGCGTTGAAGCTATTGGGTACACTTGCGTTGTGGAAGAGCCGCGAGAAATCCCCAAGTCATCGCCTTCAAGGCGGATTTCGGATCTCAGGCACAAAACAAAATGGGAGATTGTTATAGTTTTTTTTCATGGTTGGATTCTAAAATATTACAATCGAGATAAATTCAGCATTCTATATATGTTAAACATTGTACTTTTATTTTAAAATGGATAAACAATAATCAGCATTTCTTTCTTGTGTCTTGTCTCATGGTAGTTAGACTCTCACTCTTATTTGCTAGATCTCTTACATCTCTTATAAAATAATTATGCTGTTATCTTTTGAGTTTGTGGTGGTAATGAGTTTTTTTTTTATTGCATTGAAATAAGCTTATGTTATATTTTTTGAAAGATTTTGACTAGATAAATGCAAGATATTATTAATTTTAAGAGAATAAAAAAAGGCAAAAAAGAATATAAACTCTATTTCTGTAACTTGACCTTGTAGATCTGGTGATCATAATAACTACCTCTTTCTACAATTAGTTATGGCTAGGGATAATAGGGGTATTACAATTAGTTATGGCTAGGGATAATAGGGGTATGTTAAATTTAATTTAAATTTAACTTATGGCCAAGATTCCAGTCAATTTTAATTTTAATTTTTTTGGCCCAGATTCCAGTCAATTTTGGCCGTCCAGACAATTCCTCCATCTCGTTAAACAACTCCAAAATATAATCCTATCAACTTTAAAAAAAAAAAAACCAAAAAATTTAAAAATAAAAAACTTATTTAGCTGATAATAATGGCTAAATATAATCCTTTAGACTCTGACAACAACCTATAAAATTTTTCCATATTCAACTGAATGTAAACAGATTGCAACTGGAGTTAATCATGTGACTTTTGTGGCTGCTTTGTTGGCATTCAGCAGAATGGCATGCTGCGTTTTTGCATTGTTAGCATTTAGCAGAAGGGCACGTTGCCATTTTACACCGCCACAACAGTACCCGTGAAAAGCGGCAATGACGCCCTTATATTACTCCTATATATTCTGTTATTTTAATTCAGGTGCAGAAGCATCTGCCTTTCGTTTTTGTCGTTTGTCACGCCGCCGACTCACAGACCAATGCATGCCATTAAACACAAATAGTTTTCAGCACTAAAGATTCGAGTAGTCTATAGTGTCATTTTTTTTTAAAGGTTTTTATGGTAATTTTTTTCAGTTTAATTTTTTCAAATTTTGGCAGGAATTTATTGAAAATAGAAGTTTGATGGTAATCTTGTATAATCTAAGTGTTCTAGGGGGGCGACATTTATTGAAAATAAAAGTTTGATGGGTAACCTTGCACAATTGAAGTGACTAGGGGTCTTTTTAGGGTGCTGAATCCATATATACAATCAAAAAACCAGTTTAAATAACAGAAATCAAGATTTTACCTCGATTTTTTTCACTGGATTCGGACACACCTGAAACTCCAAAAAATCGCACTAAAGACAACTCCCTAAAAATCTGGACTTTGCTTTTTGTTTTTCAATTTCATTATTGCATTAAAAGATTTAGAAAGGTAAGAAAACAAGAAAAGAAAAGAAAGAATTTGAGCTTGAACTGAATTCTATGTGTAATTGAATTTTTAAATATGTTTTTGAGAATAAATTATATATACATTTTGAGTATTTAATTTTAAAGATATATTAATTAAGAAATTAATTTAAATAAATTTTGGGGGAATTTTAGATTAAAGTTTTGAGTTTTGAAAATAAGATAGATTCTAGGGAGAGGTTTTTTAGTAAATTGTAATTTTAAAAGTGTTTATATTAATCAAACTTAATAGAAATTATTTAAATATCAAAATTAATGGAAAGAAAATGAGCAAAAGTCATTGTTGTTAAAAAAGAAAACTATATATTTCTAAATATCTAAAATATATAATGAGTATATTTTTCTGAATTGAAATTTTTTCATTTGAATTTGCATCTATAATATTAATTAGAATCCAATTCAAATTCGAACTTGATAACTATGTTCTAAAGAGATATTACTTTTTTTATAAATTTATTTTAAATAATATTTTTTTGGCTCTACATTATTGTATTATAATATTGCTCACTAATTGATTTTATCTTCACTCAAAAATGAAGTTTAATAAATTGTTATATTGGTTCTACATATAATTAATTATTTAATATTAATATAATTAATTAGTTGATATTAAGTTTGGAAGGGAAATAAATATTTATTTTCTTATTTGATGTTTCCAATCCCAACTAGGTTCATCTTCAAGACAAGGTCCATCTTTAGGACACCGATTTATTTATTTTTATTAAATTTTCCAAATACAAAATATACTTTGATTCATTTGTGAATAGAAAATGAAAGCATTGTTGGGACTCAACCATATTGGAATATTTGACTTTCTATATAGAAGGAGATATTCATAATTTTCTAATGGAAGGTGGATCAACTATTAGCCCTTGAGTGGGATGTAATTCATAACTTCTTGGATGAAAGGTAGATTGGTGGTTCATGAATTTTTGGATGAAAGATAGGTTGGTGGGGCTTTTGTGGATAGGAGCTTATGACTTTCTGGATGGAAGGTGAATCAATCAATGAAATTTGATTAGATTGGAGCTTCTAAGTTCACTAGCAACATGCATTTGGTAAATGGTTCCAACTTATTCAACTAACTATCAAGGCTCGACTATATTGATAAATAATTATATTTCCAAATATTAATTTATCTATATATCTAAAACCATCTTAACCCCAAAATTATCAATTTTTAATGTAAAAAAGTTATATCTCAACAAATAAAACACACATATACTTAATTTTAAAATCATCAAATTTTGATAAAAAAATATCACAATCATTTATAATATTACATACATAAAAATATTTATTTACAAATGTTCTAAACCAATTCAATTTAAATATATTATTAAATATAAAATCATCACAATTTACAATACAATTATATACCAACCAAATCAAATAAACCCATTTTTTTTAATTAATTAAATATAAAATCATCACAATTTACAATACAATTATATACCAACCAAATCAAATAACCAAAAATAAAACTTTATTATTTTATTATTAAATTATTCTTAGAGAAATTTACATGACTAAAAAATTCACTCCATTCCATTACATTTATTAAGCAAAATTATTCAATAATAAATTTAATAAAATAATCGTACCATATTACTATTCATTTTAAATATTTTTAAAATCTATACTAACAGCGAAATGTGCCACAATTTATTTTATACCAAAATATTCTTGCATATGTTTCCTGTCAAATTTAGGCGGAGTACAATCCTTTCGTCCTGATTTTCATATAGGAGATATGCTATCCGAAGAGAATTTAGATATGCAGCACTAATAAATTTTAAAAAATAATAATATAAAATGTTGTATTTAAAAATGAATCAATTTAAAATAAAAAAAATTGATTATATTGGGTGATAATACAGAGTGATAAGTGATTATTTATATATATATATATATATATATATATAATAATGTTTAAATAAGATATTTATATAAGTGAACTAAATCTCACCTTTATGCTTTTCAAAATTTAAGGGTGTAATTATATTAGCATAATGGGTTAGATCTCATCAAAATTATGCAATTATGTTTGGGTTAGAGTAGTACTGGGGTGAGTGAGGTGCCAATAAGTTACACAACGTTTTAAAAAAAATGAAATTACCTCATGACCAATTAAGTTATGGCATCTCATTTAACATAGCCATGATGCCATGGGTTTCTCCCTTATACCTCACAAAAGTATATCAATGCTCGACATAACAAATATTTCAAAGTTTTAGATATATCATGAGTTATGTTGGGGTATACTTATGGTTATTTTGCTAACTATAGTCATGAGGAAGCTCATGGAAGCTCATTTCGAGTCCTTTGGATGGTTGTAAGTGTGTGGATCTAGTTCGTAATTGGTTTGGCCCCTCTTTCACGGATGTAGTCATGGGAGAAGATTTTCCTCCTTCCTCCTTTTTTTTGGTTTGGAAGTTCTTGCAATTACTGTTGGAAATACTGAGAGGGAGGTGAATCAATATTTCTTTACAATTCTTTTTTTCACCAGTTAAGATCACTTATAAATAGAACTGAAAATGAACAATGATATAATAAATAATTTTAATAATAAAAAATGATGAGGACTCCAATCCTCTTCTTTACAATAAATCAAGTACAATAATGCTTATTGCTCCAACCCTAGATGAAGACGCCAATCCCCAATCAACCAAGCTCCAACCTGTATGATGCCAAGCTCCAACTTGGTCTTTATGAGGCCCCGACCCCATCTTCCACAAGGATTCAACCTTGTTGTTATGAGGCTCCTACCTCTATGGCTCCAACCCTCTCTACTGGCACAAGATCCAACCTGATCTTCTTGAAGACTCTTATCCTCTAGGACTCCAACCCATAGTTTCAAGACTATTTAGTGATTCCTCAAGACTTCCAAAACATCTTCAATAAGTCTTGAACATCATCTTCACATATCTCCAAGAATATCTTCAACCAAGGCAACGAGAGATTCTTCAATGATTCTTCTTCAATATGCTTCAACAATGCTTTGGGGAAAACTTCTCAAATCTTCAAAGGTCATTACATGATATCTTCTCTACATGTGCACCAAAAGTCTACTTCAACGCGCATCAAAGGCGTCTCTAAATATTTTCATCTGAACAATGAATCTTCTTCTAAGGTTATTCCTTGAAAGTTTCAATAATGCATCATGTCTGGACCAAGATCAGCTTCTAAATGTCTTCAAAAATTCTTCAAGGTGTCTTCAATAAGCTACTTTAATAAGACATCTTAAGGTTTCTTTAATTATCTCTTCTACTATCTGCTTCAACAAGATAAACTGTCTCCAACACTTTTCTTTAATCAATGTTCCAAAGATTCCACAAGGTTCCCAAGAAAATATTCAACAATTCTTTTATGGTTTGCTTAAGAAGGTTTCAACTTCAAAAATATTTCAAGATAAATTCTATAAGAACAACAATCCTTATGCTTCCAAGGGCTTTAAGTAGATGATGCTAATAACTCTGTCCTTCAAAATATGCTCTAATACCACTTCAAATTCCCAACCAAGGTATGCAACTAATGGCTTTGGGAGTGCTCCAGAAGGTATTCTAGATGTATCTAAACCACTTCAAATGAGCTCTAAAACTATGCTGCAATTCAATCCAATTCTTATAGGTTTGACAGTCACTTTCAAATATATGAGGATCACCGTGCTACAATTTTGTTTCTCTTTAATTTCAAGATCTACTCTGTCCAAAGATCTACAATCCAAGCTAAACAAATCAGAGGTCTTAAGTAAAAGATCTACTTTAAAATTCTATCCACTGAGGTTTATGTTTACTTAATTGATGGCTTCAAAAGTGACAGTGGCCTGTGTTCCAAAGGAGGTCTCATCAACAATGTTTTTTATATTGTTTGAGGTCAAGTTTTACAAGGTGCCACTATAAAAAGAAGTCACAGATGTACCAACTCTACAATCCACATTTCAATCAACTTACAATCCAAGTTTCCACAACAAATCACAGATTCAAGTATGTCAGAGTTGAAGGTCTAAGTATGTCATAGTTGCAGGTCCAAGAATATTAGAGTTGCAGGTCCGAAAACATGTTCCTTTAGGGGGCGAATTGTAGTGCAATTATAGGTCCGAAAGATGCTAGCACAGATCCTTTCACAAGTGTGATTTTTATGTCCCCACAAGTCTACAATAGATGTGAGCAATTTCCTTCCACATGGATGAGAATAAATCTAGACAAGGCAATACGAAATCATCCAAGGCAATGAAAATCCAAACAATCTATGTTTTCCTTTCTTCTCTCTCCTGTACTTCTACTCTTGTCTTGACCGATTTTTTTTTTAGTTAGAAATGGGTGTGTTCAGGTTGATATATATAGTTGTTTGAGTATATGAAAAGACACGTCTGTTTGTTAAGGAGCTGACAAGAGGGTCGACTTGTCTGTTGAGTGTAATTCATTTTATAGTAAAGTTCGAACAATTTTCTAATAGAGTTAAAAAAATTTACCATGGCATGATAAATAATAACAATCATTTTTGAAGCAATGTGTGACTTGCCTTTGTTGCTTTTAATCTATGGCACAATTCACTAGCTTCTTTGCATATTTTTGAGAAAAGTAACTTGTGATCTTCCAACAACTACTTTCTCCATTAAGGCTTCTTACTGTGCCCACTCACTACATCCATTTTGAGAAATGTCATTTGGCAATCTTGTTGTTTCATCTTGTGGGGTTTTGAAGAAATAAGAGGCAAATGTAAAATAACACATCTTTGATTCTTGTGTGACAAGTTTCCCAAGGTATATCAAAGAATCACGGTCATAATTCATAAATATATCTGACATATTTGTGAAATTCAAGGAATTTTATCCTTTAGTTGAAGCTCTTTAAGGAAGACATTAAATTCTAATTCTCAGATTGTTAAGGTAATCTTCAAATGTTCCGCTCAAGTATCACAACATAGTTAACATTTAAGGTCAGTCTCATTAGGGCTTCATATGTTGTTTTCCTATGTCTTCCTCCATGTAATATCATATGTTATGGTTTTAGCCATCTTCAAAAATTCCATATTGACAACAATGACAACACTGAAAACTTTGACCAAAAATCTCCCCCTTTGTCATTGATGGAAATATTCTCGCCCTTTCAACATTCTCTCCCCCTTTGAAATCAATGGAAATTGGGGTGTCTTGACAATGAATTTTTCCATCAAGTGCTCCCTCTATCATGCTTCTTATTATCATGTTTCTCCCCTTGTCATCATGATTTCCTTCTTTTGGCAATGTGGTACAAGAGATTACTTCATGTGATAAATCAACTCCCCTTGCATGCATAAACTCCTCTTGCTATCCTTTTTGTTTATTGAACCTAAGAATTATTACTACTTTGTGATCAAGTGGAAGGAATATTCAACAATGGTCCATTATATGTGTAGTGGGGATATAATATCATGATTTTATGTAGTGGATTGCTCCCCCTAATCTTTTTCATGCTTTCATGGAAAGGAATGAAGTATATGATGTATTTATCCAACTTGTCAAACAAGATTTTCTGCAAATTTTCTAAGAGATGATGATCCAGGTGGATATTGGTGGCAACCTTCCTATTCCAATTGTACCCCCACCATTATTTCTTTCATTTTTTCAGCTTCCTTAATTGTAGCACAATTTACTATTTTTAACAAATTTTTAGTTCTTGAACTTTTGGAGTTGTTTTGAGGCCCTAAACGACGTTTTTTTTGCAAAAACCGAGGCCAACATGGGTATTTAACCGATGTTAGTCACTCGAAAGTTATATTCCTTGAATATTTATTTCTAACGATGTATTTTTCACGTCAAACAAAGATCGTATACCAAAGTTAAATCCTCGGGAAGTTGATGTATGAATTTACCCAAATGAGGCCCATAATTTTGGCGCTTCATCTCCTATTGTTAGGTTTTTGGATGTTTAGGGTTTTCCATTATTTATCAATAATAAATAGGCCTTTGAGCCTCATTATAACACAATTCAGAGGCATGTATCTGCCATATCTCTTCTCAAAGATAAGCTACCATCACCCGAGCTAGTTTATTTCCATTACGTATGTAAGCATATTTCAGTATTTGATATTAATGAAATGAAGTAATATTTCTATTGCATCTATGTGTATGTGTTTATATTTTTATTTTGTTACGCTCTTGTATAAATTAGGATCAATGGTATCAGAGTGGTCTGCTCTTTCTCTTTTTTATTTACATGTCCCCAACGAGGTCATGGTATAAGGAGTTTGTTGGATCCCTATATTACTAGTGTAGTCCCTTATTGTAGTAGTGTAGCCCCCTTATTGTTATTTTTGTACCCCTGTAGTCCCCATATTGTTATTATTGTTCCCCATAAAACCCCACTATTGCTATTGTTAGCCCTTGGATTATTATTGTTAGGTCGGCCCCTCGAAGTGGCTTACTTATAAGGTGTTGATCACTTCGTTTTTTCTATTTTTGGAGCTGGTTTCATAAAATTTGGTTTCAGAGCTTTGGATTCTAGGGTTTCGCTGCTTCAAATAATTCATCGTGGAATTTTCTCTATAAATTTTTTTCTGCGAAGTTTCAAATACTAAAAAAAAACATTTGCAAAGAAGCCCTAAGGAAGTTCTTGTAAAAATTTCAGATATTGGTTCGCAATATTTTCAGAGATATGATCTGTGGAAGTTAGGATTTTTGTAGGTTCCCGAATTTTATCTCAAATAGGTCAACTTGGGAAAATCATCATAAATCTTTCTCTGAGCATCGGATTGGAATGTAAAACGTGGCTGAAAGAACACAAATTGTAGTTTTATGTGTATCAATCTTAGAGCCGAAGGAGGAAAAAATGACACATGGCACGCCGTACAAGTTCACTCTACTGAACCAGTCCATAATTAGGACATTGTGGGAGATTGGGAATAAATTTTTCTTGAAGAATCCAAATCAAGTCAGACCCGTGGCATTGGAAAGAAGACTCAAAGTGTTATTACATGACCAAAGCTTAAATCTCGAGGATCTGAAATTACAGAGATACACCAGTTTCAATATCAAACTCCTCAAAAGCAAGAAAAAGGTGTGTATTTTGTTTCAAATTGCATAAGTCTTGTTTGAAAAATCAGTTTGAAGTGATTCCAAGGGCATATTGAAACATAGATAACAATATTGGGTTCTAAAATTCCCCCTAAAAATAATTCAACACCCATTAAGCCCTCAAAAGGCTCTACTATGACTCATGAAGAGGAATAAGTGCAACATGATATATCAAAATTACAAGAGAAACTGCACCAAATACTCTCTCGCAAAGAGCAACAAAAAATGAAATGGAATTTTTGAAGAAAGGCGTGGAAGCCAAGATGGATGGTTTGAAGAAAGGCATGGAAGTTAATATGGATGGTTTGAATAAAGGCATGGAAGCGAATATGGATGGCATGGAAGCTAACATGGAAGACATGAAGAATGATATAAAAGAAAATATGGAAGGTTTGAAGTAATTTTTGACAAAGTTGATATGAGAAATGATTCCTAATGGCGAAAAGGTAGTACAGGAAACTCATGATGAGAACAAAATAAATGTTAATCATGATTTCATGAACTCTAATGTTGGATTGAGGACACACCATATTCCAAATATGGATACGAGTAAGTTTGATGGCAAGGATCCCGTAACATGGATACTACAGACGGAGCAATATTTTGATCTCCATAATGTGAAAAACACACAAAAGGTATGTATTGCAACTTTACATTTACAACAAAATACATTTGTACGGTATCAATGGTTGTGCTCTCATAAAAAAATTGTCACTTGGTCAATTTTTATGGAGGAAATGATAGCACATTATGAGGATACAAAGAGAAGCACCTTCTTTAGCCAATTGATAAATCTCAAATGAAAGGGTTCAATGGTGGAGCACATTAAGGACTTCCAAATATTGAATATAAGAGTAACTGATATTCCAAAGGAACACAGGATTGATGTCTTCATAAGGACTTTAAAGGATAACATCCAACATGAGGTTCACCTTTGGGAACCTGATTCATTGGAGAAGGCATTGAGGTTGGAAATAAACATTGAAAGTAAATTTATGGAGACAAGGAAGCCCACCAATAACATCGATAAATATGGAAGTGTTTCAACTCCTAGACTTCCAAAACCAACAAGGTTGTCACCACAACAATTGGAAGAAAAAAGAGAAAAAGGGCTTTGGTATAGTTGTGATAGCAAATACAATAAAGGTCATAAGTGTGCTGAGAAGAAATTATTTTACATAGATTATGAAGAGGAGGAAGAAAATGAACAAGAAACTTCAAAAGAAGAGGATATTCACTAGGAACCAACCCTAGAAAAATAAGAAATGAGTCCGACCATATCCTATAATGAAATGGCAGGAATTACAACTCCTCAAACTCTCAAGATAGAAGGACTATCAAGAAGAAAAAGGTAATCTTTTTTATTGATTCAGGTAGAACCCATAATTTTATTCATTGTAAGGTAGCCAAGGAATTGAATTTATTCTATACCCAACACCAGAGTGTCAAGTGATGGTTGCAAATGGAGGGACTATAAATTTCTCTGGAAAATGCGATAATATCAAGCTAAAAAATGGGGGAATATGTATTGAATAGTTTGATTCTTTCCATTCCAATGGTAGGTGATGATGTTGTACTATGAGTACAATGGTTACAATATTTGGGGACAATAACTTTTAATTTTCAAGAACTTTTCTTGAATTTTTTTTGGAAGGAAAGGAAGTTGAATTATGAGGTATTGCAGGGAAGTCAGGAAAGATAATAAGTGTTGAAAATGCAGCAAGATGATGGAGCTTAGTGAAATGAAGTCGCCTTCACTAAGTGGGCCCGCAGGAAAATTCTGGCGCAAAATCTATTTTTAGACTATGTCTATTTTTAGACATATGGAGCATGGTCCAGGGGTTGCAGTATGTTATTCTTGGAGTATTGGTCATGTTGGTAAAAATAGATGGACCTCTATTTTTAGACCTATAGGTCGAAGTCTATTTTTAGACTGCCTATCCTAAAAATAAGGAAGTCAAATATTATTTACCCTTAATAATATTTGGACTCTAAACTTCAGTTTACTCTCTTGGAGCACTTCAGTTCGAGCCTTGGAAGTGGCTCATGCATCTGACAGAGGAATTACGCTATTCCTAGGGTTTGGTGAGCACATGCATGGTTGACTTCAGTTAGGACTTCAGTGGCAGAAGTTTGGTGGAGTTAATGAGAAAGCTAGTGAAGTTGTGTTCTGTTTATTTTAGTTGAACTGGTTGAGATTAGTTTAACTAGATAATCAATTAGTTATGAGTGGAGTGAATTAAATATTATTTAATTCATTAATTATTAACTCATTATTCAACTCAAGAACACATCAGTTCACTACAGTGCATGATCAGTTCAGTGGAGACTAGTGAAAGAGGTAGATGAAAGGGTGGAGTTAGCTATCAGTGGCGACATCAGTTGTGCATGAGATTTGCACCACACTTCGAGGAATTTCCCATGATGATTGCGCTGTCAAGCCAAGGAGATTCGAACCTTGGATCTCTATATAGACAGGCCTGGATTGCGCAATAGAGGCAAGGCAATTGGCGGTGAGTTTTGAACCAGTAACCTGTTCAAAACTGAGCTAGATTGTGGGTAACTTTATGAGAAAGTACCGAGTACTTGTGAGGAGTATTGTACTGAGTTTGTTACTTGATTTTTCCATTATAATATACACAATAGCTGCGGGGTTTTCAGCTATAAGCTTTCCCCATACATACTGTGTTAATGTGTATGATGATTTGATGTGTTATCGCTTGTTTTATTTCCGCATGTGTGATGATTTGAGTGGAAGAGATTATGTGTTGCATATAAATTCGAATTGTATGTGATCAGGATAGTCTCGATGGATAATTAATCATTATTCAGCAAATTTCTACATGGTATCGGAGCTATTGAAGTTCATATTGATCATCACAGTGATTACAAACTTATTTCGGTAGACAGAGTCTGCATGCGGGCCAGGTAGCCTCCGGATTCATCTTTCTTCGGAAAGTGAAAGGTCTGGTAAACACCCCTTGCAGTCGATCTCTGTGCTAGAAATAATTTGTTCTCACGACCTAGAGCGGTTGAGCTTTCTTTTGAGGTGAGCTTCGAATTTCATAGCAGCTTTGTTTTCGTCGTTGAAAATGTCTTTCAACCATTCGCGACCCTAAATATGCTCTTGAAGGCAGTTCGAACTATGTTGCATGGAAGGATCGAATGGAAGAAGTGTTAGAAGACAATGGTCTGAAGGAGTTCGTGGATGCGGATGTCCCAAAGCCCACTGATGCAGCTTTGGTCGATGCATGGCAAAAGAAGATCGCGAAATGTCGAAGGATCCTGTTGGAGGGCGTCAAGGATCATATTGTATCCAGCCTGCATGGAAAGGCTACTCCATATTTAATGTGGAAAGCTTCGACGGATCTATTCCAGAGTAAGAGTGACCAAAGGAAGCTGGCGCTCAAAGATAAGCTCAGGAACATCAAGATGGAGAAGGGCGACAGTATCGCCAAATACCTCACGAAGTTCACTCAGTGCAGAGATGAGATGGGAAGTGTGGGGGTGACTGTCGAAGACGAGGACATGGTCAACCTGGCTCTCCTTGGTCTTCCGAAGGCTTGGCACTCATATCAAGATAGTGTCAATGGTCAGGAGAAGCTGCCGGGATGGGAGCGCCTTTGGGCGGATCTCATGCAGGAGGAGATAAGGAGGACTACTCGAGATGGATCTTCATCAAAGGGAGCCGATGAAGAAAACTGCGCTTTGATGTCCAAAGCTAAGAAAGGGAAGGGTAAGAAAACCTCTCATTCTGGAGCTAAAGGCAAGAAGCAGGATATGGCGAAAGTGAAATGTTTTCACTGCCATGATCACGGACATTATGCTACCAATTGTCCAAAGAAGAAGAAGAACAAGCAAGCGGGAAGATCTGCAGATGGAGAAGCTTTGGCTTCACAGTTCGAGCTTGAATTTTCACTGATCGCATGCTTGGTTTCAAGTGTGATGGGATCGGTATGGTTCTTGGACAGCGGTGCGTCATTTCATATGACGGGAGATCGGGATTTGTTCTCAGATCTGGAGGACAAAGATTTGGGTGTGCACATCGAGATGGGCAATGATGGTAGATACAGTGCGACTGGTATCGGTACCATATTCTTTCAGAGGGAGTCTGGTAAACCCTTTGTATTGAGGGATGTCATGCATGTACCTGGATTGAAGAAGAACTTGACTCTGTGGCGATGTTGGAGGATAAGGGGTATGATGTGGTCTTCAGCGAAGGAAAAGCATTCCTGCGCAATAAGACTACTGGAGAGACCCGGAAGATAGGGGTTTGAACCAAGAACCTTTATCAGTTGCAGGTAGATGGCTGCGCAGCTATGGCATGCAAGGCGGGAGAAGTGGTGAGTCGGGATGATGAGGGCGAACTGTGGCACAGGAGATTGGGCCACCTTCACCATGGAGCTTTGAAGATTCTGCAGCAGATTTCTACTGGACTTCCTAAGGGCACTCTTGCGCAGTCAGATCAGTGCAAGGGGTGTACTTTAGGGAAGTATGTGAAAGCCACCTTTCACGAGAAGGACAGTCGCGCCACGACGATCCTTGAGAGAGTTCACACAGACGTGTGTGGTCCTTTCTCAGTTGCTTCGACAGCAAAGCACAAGTATTATGTGATCTTTGTTGATGATTTCTCTCGAAAGTGCTGGATCTTCTTCATGCACAAGAAGAGCGATACATTCGCGAAGTTCTGTGAGTTTAAAGCACTGGTCGAGAAGGAGTCGGGGAAGAAGGTGATTGCTCTAAGGAGTGATAACGGTGGTGAATTCATCTCGGCTGAATTCAAGGAGTTCTGCAGCGTAGAAGGGATTCGGAGAGAGCTCATCGCACCCCACAACCCACAGCAGAACGGGGTGGCTGAGCGGAAGAACAGAACGATCGTGGGTGCTGCACGGGCGATGTTGCATGATCAGGGCCTACCCCTTCACTTGTGGGCTGAGGCATGCAATACAACAGTGTATGTGCAGAACCGTTGTCCTCATAAGGTTCTTGGCATGAGTACACCGGAGGAGGCTTATTCTGGCAAGAGGCTTGATATTTCCCATTTGCGGATTTTTGGTTCTCCTGTCTACATGCATGTGACGAAGGATGCGAGAAGGAAGCTGGATCCGACCGCATAGGTTGGAATATTTCTGGGGTACACTGATACACCTCATAACTACCGGGTATATTTGTCAGACAGTCGAAAGAATGTTGTGCGACGGGATATAAAATTTCAGGAGGAGAAAGCCATGCAGTGTTCGCTTAAGAGGGAGCTACACTTGCATGCAGATGAGGAGCTGTTAGTTCCTAAGGAGGAGCTTCCAGATGTGGATCAGCCACAAGAGGAGGTTCAGGAGGTGGAAGAAACCACCCATGTAGCGCCAACCATCAGAGGGCGCATGCGCACTACAGAAGCTGAGCGACTGGCTCGGGATGCAGAGAAGGTTGTAGGACCACCTACAGCACAGCGCAGACAGAGACAGTCACCGGATCGGTACACCGGATACATGGCTCACTGGTCGAGAAGGAGTCGGGGAAGAAGGTGATTGCTCTAAGGAGTGATAACGGTGGTGAATTCATCTCGGCCGAATTCAAGGAGTTCTGCAGCGCAGAAGGGATTCGGAGAGAGCTCATCGCACCCCATAACCCACAGCAGAACGGGGTGGCTGAGCGGAAGAACATAACGATCGTGGGTGCTGCACGGGCGATGTTGCATGATCAGGACCTACCCCTTCACTTGTGGGCTGAGGCATGCAATACAGCAGTGTATGTGCAGAACCATTTTCCTCACAAGGTTCTTGGCATGAGTACACCGGAGGAGGCTTATTCTGGCAAGAGGCCTGATATTTCCCATTTGCGGATTTTTGGTTCTCCTGTCTACATGCATGTGACGAAGGATGCGAGAAGGAAGCTGGATCCAACTGCTGAGGTTGGAATATTTGTGGGGTACACCGATACACCTCACAACTGTCAGGTGTATTTGTCAGACAGTCACAAGACTGTTGTGCGACGGGATATAAAATTTCAGGAGGAGAAAGCCATGCAGTGTTCGCTTGAGAGGGAGCTACACTTGCATGCAGATGAGGAGCTGTTAGTTCCTAAGGAGGAGTTTCCGGATGTGGATCAGCCACAAGAGGAGGTTCAGGAGGTGGAAGAAACCACCCAGGCAGCGCCAACCATCAGAGGGCGCATGCGCACTACAGAAGCTGAGCGACTGGCTCGGGATGCAGAGAAGGTTGTAGGACCACCTACAGCACAGCGCAGACAGAGACAGTCACCGGATCGGTACACCGGATACATGGCTCTTATGAGTCAATGTGTTGTGACAGAGCCATCCTCTTTTGAGGAAGCTGTGGAGGAACCCGCATGGGTTGATGCCATGATCGAAGAATATGATTCGATCATCAGGAACAGTGCATGGGAGATTGTCCCAAGACCGAGAGAAATCAAAGGGTAGGCCTTCAGGATGGGTCTACAAGTGGAAGAAAGGCCTAGACGGGAGTGTGAGAAGTACAAGGCAGATTTGTCACACCTGTGGCTTTGCATCGGTGACTGACATGAGGAGACCTTTGCACCTGTCGCAAGGTACTCTTCCATACAGACGATCCTTGCTCTCTCAGCGCAGATGGGGTGGCACATCCATTAGATGGGTGTGAAGACTGCATTCCTCAATGGAGTCATTGAGGAGGAGGTTTACATAGAGCAGCCTGAAGGTTTTGAGATCTTCAGCAGTGACTCGCATGTGTGCCGACTCAAGAGAGCACTGTACAGGCTGAAGCAAGCACCTCGTGCTTGGTACACACGGATAGACAGCTATTTCACCGGGCTTGGATTCTCCAAGAGTGAGGCGGATCCTAACCTGTACCAGATTATGGTGGAGGGGAAGCTGCTGATAATCGTACTATATGTAGATGATCTGATTTTGATCGGTGATGAGCTGTTGATACTTTCATGCAAGGAGGATATTGCATGAGAGTTCGAGATGAAGGACTTGGGCCTCCTTCATTATTTCCTGGGATTGGAGATTTGGCAGCGCAGTGGAGGACTGTTTGTTTCTCAGAGCAAGTATGCTCGGGAGATTCTGGAGAGGTTCAACATGCATGGTTGCAAGCCTGTTGACACTCCTCTTCCTGGTGGTTGGAGGAAGGAGGATGCTACTTCAGCGGAGGTAGTGGATGCCACTGTCTATCGACAGTTGGTGGGGTCGCTTATGTATTTGGTCAATACATGACCCGATATATGCTATGCTGTTAACCAGCTTTCGCAAGCTATGTTAAGCCTACCAAGCTCTTTTGGAAGGCAGGCAAGCATGTGGCCATGCTATCTTAGTGGCACATTTGATATGGTCTCATAAGGGTGGACAGGAGGATGGAGGAAGCTTTCTCAAGCTCACCATGCAGATTGGGCAGTGAGCCCAACTGACTGAAGAGCACATCAGAAGAATCTACAAAGATTGGGACGACAACACTGTCTGCAACACAGCAGGAAGCGTAGATCCGTGGCACTCGCCTCAAAGAGAGGTCGAATACATGGCAGCAAGTTTGGCTGCATGCGAGGCTATTTGATGAGGAAGAGATCCTGCCTGGTTGTCTCACATATTTGGAGCCTACTCGTGGATTTAGGACGGTGGGATAACCGCAGCCGCATCAAGCTCGGCTAATCCAAGATTTATGATAGATCCAGCTCATCTACATCAGTACCATCATATCGTAGACTATGTTCATGGA